>KZ309467.1:42022-85206 GCA_000376725.2 Ladona fulva
GGTAGTTTTGAGAGTAATTTTTATAGTAGTTTTAATAATAATTTCAATGATAATTTAATGATATATTATTAAATAATACCAAACGAATTAAAATTAAATTCAATGATAATTTTAGTACTGATTTAATATAAAAGTAAATGATTCTACTCTAGGGCAAATACTTAATATCCACTTAGTGTGAGCATTATCGGTTCCAGGTCGAATAGAACTCTGTAAGTGAAATAAAAATTTTGCCTTACAGCTTACCATTTCCCCTAGGGAATGCCAAAAAAGAGGCCATAATGATGGTGTTCAATATATATGAGCTTACATCTGAAATATCGAAACACGTTATTTTCAACTTATTGGGACAGCGGGTTTTCTACTCCTGGGCTAACTTTTGATTGAAGGAATACGTTTGGAAAGCATTGGGATAAGATCTTCAAGATAGATTATGGCGATACTAACTAAAAATAATACTAAATTGTATGTGTAGTTATACTACAAATATGTATACATTATTATATTATATTGCATGAAGATTTAAAAAATTTCGTGGAACTGAATTTGTTTGTTTGTGTTGACAACAGGTAGCGCAGCAACCTGAGGCCTCAGCGGACGTCCGTCCCACGTGGCCCTCGCCCGAGATGAAGATGAGCAAAGTGGGAAACCAGACCAACTCGCAAGACCCTCAGGCAGTCAACTCCCGCGCGTTCGTTGGGAATTTAAACACATTCCAGTGTAGCAAGACGGACGTGGAGAGGATGTTCCAGCGATATGGACGTATAGCTGGTGAGTGTCAACACCAATTTTTACAACGGATACATTGCTTGTGTTAGTTACCGGGAACGGTTGCTACGGGTGATGGATGTCGCGTATAAGAGGAATGGTATATTTCGGAAACCTGCATTGAGGAACTTAAATTCGACAAAATTCTCCTCTGTTTTACCCAAATTCTCGTACTTTTGAATCCTGAGCGATACTCCGTGAGCACTGTAACATTCACCATTGAATTTTCCTTCGTTTGACACTCTCCTCAATTTCGAGAGATCATTATTTCTAATTTAATTCTGCAAAAGAATGAAAACCTGCTGGAGATGAAAACGAGGTTAACGTTCGTTCATTAAAGGAGTTTTTTCTATCTGTTTGGATTCGAACCCAGGAACATTAACAGATTTAACGACGAGTTTATTCAATACTTCTCAGGTTTTATCAATATTATGGATCCTGCAATTGAATTAGTATATAGTATTTTGATAAAGTAGATATTATGAGACCCCCCTGCTACCTTGGACGATCCGACAATGAGCGCAAGATAAGAGAAATAGATGCTAGGACGAGTCGATTTAAGAATTCGTTCTTTCCGCGAGTTATACATGATAATAATAGGCTAAAAAAATAGTCCGAACGCCCGGTGTTTTCACCCCCTGCCACACGCCGTAGGGCGGCTTGCAGGGTATTTATGTAGATGTAGATGTAGATGTAGATGAATTTTATCAGGAAGTGCTGTAAATTACTCTTTGAACATGCTGTATTTCTTGTGGGAGTAAGAGAGATCGGATGGATAAATATATAAGCGACGGTGATCGCTATCGAATAACTATAGAACATTTCAAAATGAGAGTCGAAATTATCAACAATTAATACAGTGTCATAGTTGTATATTTACAAATAACATGACACATAGTTAAATTTTCCAAGATTTTTTCGAGACTGCAAAACATTTTAAGCTAATATTGACAGTGAAAACGGTTAATATTAAAAAAACGGGAGGAAAATAATTTACCGGCAAATAAAAAAACCGTTCTGCATATTCAAATATGGTCGGTTCGCTGCAATTCTTGTACCATTCATAACAGTTCTAGCCAACTGGTCGAATGCGATCTATCAATCGGACGCCGAGGGATACGATTTTTAATTCGCGTGGTAATAGAGAAATTGCAATTACCATGATGATTACATTCAATTACATATGGTTGTAAGCACTTCAAACACGAAAAATATATGAATAAATTAATACAGAATCACCGCACCCTACAAAACGAACACACAAAATTCGACTCAAAAATCTTAAAAAGAAAATGGAAATTTTATATGTGTGTTCGTCTAAAATTCGAGAATGAAAAGTTGCACAACATTTATGCTTTAAATTTAGTTTAATGTCCTCCATGCAGAAACTTTAGGCTACTTTTCATTTGTCTAAAGTTAGCATTCCCATAAGAAATACATGTAAAGTTCACTTTTATCGCTTTCAGGGTATATTTCCTTTGCAAAATTAGATAGTCGTACGAAATAGATACTAGCAACAAAAGAAGAGAAAGTGAAATAGGATTCTTATATTGGTCGAGGTATATTGCTCTTGATTTGAAATTGTATTAATTTTTATAAAACACGAAAATTTCATGGAAGTATTAGGTCGTAAACAACGCGTCCCCATGACGACGAAGCCAAATCCGAGCTCATGTATCATCCCATAAGAAGAAATCGAGAATTCAGTCCTAATTTGAAGTATAGGTGAGCATTAACGACTCAAATGTGTGAAGATGAGGAAATTTTGCATTTTACGTTTTCTAAAAGTAAACAGTGATTCCCTCGTCTCCTTACATACATAGACTAACTAATATTTTCCTGGGAATCCAGCTAGTCGCAATTGCTATTGCAATAATCAATTTTTATATCCCTTTCGAGAATCAAAGGGAAGTTTTGGCGAGAAGACGACAGAAAAAACACAAAAAAATAAATGTCGTATGAATAAATTTATATATAAAGGGAAAGGAAAATTACAGACAAAATTAAATCGCACTCTTGGAAATAATGAAAGTACCATTAATGTGAATTTCAACGCCTGCCACGCGCCGAAAAGCGGCTTGTAGGATATTAATCTAAAGGTAGATGAACAATATACAAGTATTCATACCCGAATCTTTTAAGTAAATCTATCATTTAGTCCATTTAAGTCAACTACAGCCAACGAATTGCTATTGAAGTCGATTGCAGGGAGATTTGATTACCATCTCCTAAAATATTGAAAATCTACGCAGAATTTCTCCGGAGTAATACACTTTAAAAAAGTAGGAGACCCACCCGGTGGGACAAGCCAACACAAACAATGGTCTGTAAGATAAACAGGGAGTAAATAAATAAGAAAAAAAAATATGGAGAGCAGCGGCTTAAGAGCACAATGAATAGATAATGCGGCAAGGAGAATATGGGTCGCGAGGGCTGAAGTCAGTGCAATGAAATTGTTCGGTGCGCAAATGTAAATGAAAGAATCGTTCTACAATGAAAACTGTAACTGCAGGGACTCGGCCTTGCGTTAAGTTTAAACACAGAGAAACGTAGCAAGTTTCACATTCTTCATATTGCGATAAATAAGAAACTCAAGAGTGTTTTTCAATTAATATCCTATTTACAGGAAAATTGGCACATTCCGTGACGGCCATAGTCTTGAAATTCCGGAAAATAATTGGCAAAATATACCTCGCCTCCCAATTATGTTAATGAGGCGATTTTTCTTTTGATTAAACGATAGAACAACAACTGTCACCATCGATTATTAGCATTAATTACGTTAGTTAAATTAATTACGTTTGAGCCTTATTGATTAATTACATCGAATCACTGTGGGGCAAATAAATTACTTCCGTTGCGACGTATTCGTAATTCAGTTGAAAGTAATGCATTATCAGTTGTACAGGACTCGAATGATTTTTCATCGGCACATGTTATCAAAATACGAATGGGAATCGTTCAAAATGTGGATAAATATTGACCCATTCCATCCTCGTCTCTACATCACTTTAGAATTGCTGCATTCTCAACTTTTCTCGACTCAATTTCAATAACACCACCAGCCATGTGATTTAGGGGTGATCTAGTAGCCAACTAATCTGATGATATCCAGTTGGTCGTGATTAGCTATCTCTCCGTGCATTGGCAAACTCTAGCATTAAGTTTATCCCTTAATACCTTAACGATACATCATCTCGCTATCGGTATCCAATCAAGCGCTATCCCTATCCATATAACTGAATAAACAGAACCATCCATTCACTATCACTACACACGTAGACCTTTTCGAAGAATGGAGATAAACTCCAGTCTGTTTCTAATGTTATTTGTCTGTAATGCTTGGTAGTTATTTCCGATATTAGTCGCTCATACTTTGTATAGAGATTGCAACTTTTTGGGATTTTATCGTGAGAAAATGCATTCATGTATTGCAACGTTATTTTCATGCTTTCTCATCTCAAACCATCACAATATACTTCATGGTATCCATCCTACAGTAGGCATTACTGGATTAAACAATTTCGAATCATTTTGTAGGATTATTTCGCAAGGACGTCGATCGTCCTTAAGGAACTAACCAATTCTCACTTATTTGTCGCAACTTTTCTTATGAAACTTATCGCCTTTCGCTGTGCCTTTTATAATTCTCGAATAAAACGATTTCGGAACCACTACTCCACCTTTTATTAGATAATATTTTAAAATTACCTCACTGCGGATACTTTTAAGAATTCCAACGATAGTTAAACATTCCTCAACTTGCGAGAGAAAATCACCAAGGATGTAAACACTGAGCCATACGACAAGGGGTATGAAAGATAACCAATGGTTTTGATGAAGGGGAGTAAAGAAAGGCTTCTAGCCAATAAGGACTCGAGAGAAAGGAAGCAGCGCTTAGGAAGGATTCAGATTGGTTGAAGGTCAAGGGAGAAGAAAAGGTGCACCAATGTTGAAAGGGATAGGAATCAGAAGAGAGGACAGAGGTTGAGAAAAGGAAAGATAAAACATCAGCCTCTTATGTATGAGCAAAGACCTTTTGAGGAAGGATCAACAGGGGCAGGTGCCCAGAGTGCAAATTCTTACGTGGGCGTAAAATGGAAGTTATGATTTATGAAAATCAAACGCCCAATAATTGCTTTGGGTATACCTGAAATAGTCAATTATACTTTTTATTTAAAACTTTTTATATTTATAGAAAATGTGTGTACATATGAATAAGAAGAGGTAAAACAGTAGCTCCGTTTTAGTAAATATTACGAAAACAATTCATAAGGAAAAGGAACACGGCTGTGTTAATATATTACAGTTTGAGAAAAATTACAAATATCCGTAGTTTGCAAGAGAACCAACCGTTTGGAAAATTCAACCAGCGGGGGTTTGGGTTCTCCATGGTTGCGCTTTGCATACAACTATTCTCAATACGTATTTAAGTAATTATATTCCCATCTTCAGGAAAAAAGACAAATACATTTCCTTCTTCAGGAAAGAAGATTGAGTTATCTTCTCTAACGTAGCTGTCGAAATACGTATTGAGATTAATACTTTGCAAAGCGACCACGGAAAACCCTAACCCTCTGATTGGAATTTCTTAACGGTTTGTTTGCATGCAAACTACGGCTTTTCGGAGTTTTCGGAGTTAATCTCAAAACTCTAATGTATTACGAAGACAAAGGAGACTTTCGCTTTTAAAACCTTCCATTATACATGTAAACAAAGAGAAATTTCAGATTTATTGCAGGGAGAAGTCTAAGAAATTGATTATATTAATAATACTTTATTGAAACCGCAGTCCTACGTTATGTTCAGTTATCTCGAGGTGACAGAGGGTACTTGGTCCAGGGCGACAAAAGTCGTCACTATGGCTCTCCATATCAGCAATGCTAATGAATATAATATCATTATAGTCATTCATAACGGATCCACCAAACACGATCACCAGATATCCTCTCATTATCGCAATATAGGGTTATAAATCCTAGAATTGGTTCAGGCAGATCTCCACGCCATTCTGTCCCCTGTTAACCGCTTCACGCCCTCATGATTCCTGACTTTAACTCGATCACACGTCTCCCATATTTCAGCCTAGATCTTCCTCAATAATCCCTTTCCTCGGCCATTCCTTCCAATGCTGTCGCCATGACGACATGGTGAATCAGAATTTGTTGATTAATTTTCCTGGAAACTCCCTTTCACGCATCAAACCGCGTGAGAAACATGCGAATTGAAAAATGAATTTTTCTATAAGGGAATGCAACCGATCGCATCTAAAGCTCAATATGTAGTGGGCTTTAAGATATGTTACGCTACTCGTATGAAATATGACAAGGGAACTAAGAAATAGAATGCTACGATAGAAAAGCAAGCATTGCGGAAATGCTCTGTGGCGCAGGTTGGGAATCCTTGAAAGAAAGGAGATTAGAAGCTAGGCTGCGATAGCTTGATAAATTCAAAGAAAGTCTATTTGCGGAAGACATAATCGGTATTATGCGACCCCCTTCGATGCGACCCGACCTGCTACTTCGGCCGATCCGACAATGAGCGTAAAATAACAGAAATAGATGAGAGGACAAGTCGTTTTAGGGATTCTTTCTTTCATGAAACGATACGCGATAACAATAAGCTAAAGAGTTAACTCGAACACTTGGCGTTTACACCCCTTGCCATACGCCGAAAGGGATAGGGCCGTATTTATTTAGATGTAGATGTCAGTACACATTATGGTTCGCCTACACTAAAGAAATGTGGAAAAATCAAATGAAAGGAAAAGGAACTCGAAATTCATTGGGAGAAAACACAAAGAAATAAATGTTGTCGCACATTAAAAATTAAATCGCGCTCTTGGAAATAATAAAAGTACCATTAATGTGAATTACAACTCCGGCCACACGCCTAAAAGCATCATGCCTAATTTAAATGTAGATGAACAATATATATGCGAATCCGATATACAACCATATTTATGAAAATACACAGGATTTCTTATTATCCGTGGTCGGATTATCCGTTTTTCGGATTATTCTGTTTGTGAATTATCCGGTTTGCGGATTATTTGATTTGTGGGTTATCCGATTTTCGGATTATCTGTAGAAGATTTTACTCCTCTTTGATATTTTCTGCGGTCCTCTTAAAAAAATTCACAGACAAAAAACGTATTTTCCTATTTCCTAAACGTATAATCCTCTTCCCATCATTCGCCCGAATAACAGAGATTTCACAGCACACTCGTTTTTATTTTGGCGAATATATACATTATAATTACAATTTAATGCTGTAACCAAACCAGATGATTAATCAGTAAATTATAGTCAACTGTGGCTGCATTCCCAATAGTAATTAACATTTTCTAATATTCCTGCCCCGTTGCTTAGTTACCGTTTCGTGATGTCCCTGTTGCCATCCCTACAAGGAAAATTCATTGAGCAAATTCAACAGTCGTTGTGCGTTACCATCGCAACATATGGAATCTCCCCTTTAGTAAACAAAATGGAATATTCGACGTGGCATTCGCGAAACGTTGGCTAGGAGATATTGGTGGGAATGCATGCCAACAAATTTACCACTTTTAATTCGTTAAAACTGAATTTTAAGACTCCTTCTGCGTATGGATACCAAATCAATTAAATTTGAAATTATTAACTATCGAACGACTTTTTAAACATTCGAGTAAATACAGGCACAGATTTTCAACGCATCAAATGCATTGAAAAATTGATAATTAACGATCATGATGGGCACTTGATTAGCTGAGGAATATCATCGCGGCTAGAATCACTCCAGATACTATGAAGTTCCCCATCACAACGTAGTAACCAAGGCAACGAATGCACGAGGTCGAAATCTGCAGCAATGCTATTAATAGAAATCGGAGACGTGACCTCAGACAGGTATCGATCCCCAGGTAACCCGAATGAAAAATACATCTATTGAATGGCTATCTATGAGAGCCCTGGTCCGTCGCTTTTCAACGGAAAGTAAAAATGACGTGCATCAAATCCCCCAACAACTTCCGGTGGACACGTACACCCCCTATAATTCGAAAAGATCATGCGCAATGATACTTTTGTTGTTTCACTCACCCACGCTTCTCGCGGGATTGATTCCGAGCTGATTTTCAACTGTTTTCGGACGTTGTCGAAAATGATTTCATTACGTCCGGCGATATGACGGCAGTCGTTTATGTGATGAACCTACTCCTCCGGTACGAATTACTTAATGAAGTTCTCCTATTACCACAATTCACATTGATGTGTGAGAAATTGGACGTGTTTCCGATGAAGTTAAAAAAAACAAGACGCCGGACTCAATTAATGCCCCGGGATGCTTTGATTCCCAACCTTTCACTGTCAGCGTCAATGTTTCGCTAATGTTTCGTCTGCGACGTCGAGTATTCCGTTTTGTTTACTAAAGAGGAGCTCCCGTAAGTTGCGATGGTAACGCGCAACGAACGCCATCAAGAAACGGTAACCAAGAAACGGTAATTAAGCAACGGGGTACAAATGTTAGAAAATGTTGTTGAAAGTAACTACGACGAAGTGCAAAATAGAGCTTTAATCAGTGAAATAATCAAGATAGCAATCGATGATAGAGCACTTGAGATAAATTTCTGGTCGTTCCATACGTGCGCATTTTACCCATGCTATATTTTTAACAATGTATGAACATGGAATGAAAATAACGCTTTTAAAATAGTAGGATTAGGAGAAAAATGGTGGTGAATGTGCAAGAACGTATGCATGTGCCAGATAAAAAGAACCAATAGTCATAGCAACGCGTTGTTTCATCACAATAATTGTCATTAATACTTGTCATCACAACAATTGTCTGATAATGAGCGCAAGATAAGGGAAATAGATGCTAGGACAAGTCGTTTTAGGGACTCTTTCTTTCCACGAACGATACGCGATAATAACAAAATAAAGAAATAGCGCGAGCATCCGGTGTTAACACCCCCTGCCACACGCCGAAAGGCGGCTTGTAGGGTATTGATGTAGATGTAGATGTCATAGAGCTCGCTGAACTGTGAGTCGAAAGTCAACAATGAAGGCAGAAAATTGCGACAACAGTTGCCAACAATGCAAAACTGAAATAAACTTCAAAGTGAATTACGTCACAACTTGAGTGAGAAAGACAATGTTAACAATGTTGAGAGCTGTAATTGTTGACTCAGGGCTGCCGCAAATATAAGGCCGATATAAACCATTGTTATTTTAACTTCACCAAAGAGACGGTTGAAAAAAAAATGCTTTATAAGATGATTCTAAAATTGGATACACTATCGACGAGCTAGTCGCAAACGATTAAAGTTTATCTATTACCTCAGCCGATGATATCCAGCCCTAGACTGGTAAGCAACTACCTCAGAGAGCCTAAAATAAAAGATAATTCCTCAAAAATAAGCTGCATGATAACTTGAACGGCTACAGAAAGCCTATACAATTATGAAGGAAGGTCTCAGAAAGCAATTTCTGACGTCAAGGAAAAGCAAAATAAAGGGAAGAAAGAACGCTCAGGATATCATGGAAAGTTGCTAGGAAAATTCTTTAAAAAGTGAAAAGTATGCACTGGCTTACATCAAAGGCAAAATCATGGGTAGTATCGTCTGCAGCAGAGTACATTTTGAGTTTACTCACTTCTTAAATCCTACAAAAATGTAAGTTAAATTGAAAATTTTATGAGGCGAAAAATCGAATGAGATCCGTTATGTATCCCGACCAAGTTTTCGTAGGCTTAAAGATTATCAAATTCCATTAAAAGCTTATTCAATTCCCATGTGTTTGAAATATCGAATGAACGGGTGATTTCACTAGATTAAAAATCTCACAGTGAAGATGTGATTATATTTTCTATTATTTTAAATCGTTCAAATTGGGATTACAAATATTTTAACCTGGTATCAAGATGAGTTTGATCGAAAAAATGTTTTCGAGACAAAAAATTTAACGTAACTTTCATATAGCATTTTAGATGGCGCATTAATGATTTCAGGCGCAATTCGTCTACTTTTTACCAGCAAAGTAATCAAGCGGAAAACTTAACGAACTCATACAATCCTCCAGCCACTATTTCAACCCAAAACACCCCCGAAACACTCAACACAACCAAAAATAATATTAGGATCTTCATATGAAAATGCGGGAATAAACTGTCAATGAAAATCTACCATCAACTGTGTATTTGAAAATATTCTTCTCTGATGAAAATTCATGATAAACCTATTTCTTGTTTCCAATTAAAACTGAATATTGCATTCACGATATTTGATTGTTTTCATATTTCATGCTAAAATGAAGAGAAAAATGAAAACATTAACTCTTAGCTACATAGAATATTTAAGAGTAACGAGAAATGTAAGAGTAGAAGAGTTAAGGACTAAAATCAAATTCAGATAGACATTGCATACACTCACACACACCAACTGAATTCAAATCCTTTAATCTCCAGCGGAGAACCTTTTTTTAGTTTTTACACAGGTATAAAATGAAGTAGGTAATTAGAAAGCTTATAGGAGGCACAGAATACTTTCATAAAGGAACACGTCTGGATGAAGACTCGATATTTTTCCAAGCAATTTTTATTAACATTTTGGCAGAAAAAATAATTGGGAAAGGCAATATAAATATTCTCTTTAACATGATTGTAACTATGTTTTACAAGGTGAAGCACTCAAAAGAAAATCATTTCAAACGTTAAAACTCACCCATATAACTAGTTAATACTCGTAGTTTAGTTAATATATTACGATGACCACAACTCGGGACACTTAATTTTGAGGAGATTCTAACCGAAAAAATTCGGATCCGTGTTTTAAAACTCAGTTGTATCTTATTTTATGAATTTTTTAGCAACTACGATTACTTTCATGTGTACAATTTCACAAAATCGTTTCGTATTGGCTTTAGAATCCACTGATGCTTACTTTATCACTGTTTTATTACGATATGAATTTCAGTTACTAACAACATAACCTATAAGCCTTAATTCAATTTATGTTTTTATTGCATCTCACCCAATAATGTATTAATATCTAATAGGGTTGTACGTAAATTTCAAATTTTAATATTCATATGTAAAAAGTTTCAATTACATAAATAATGTGCTTTGTGATAATTCCATCTTGAGCTGTATCCCGCTTAGCTATTTTAGCTCATGGGGACCTAATTATCAACTACAAATTATTATTATTTTATTATTTACCAGCGCGGTGAGGTTGGGCAAAAATAGCCTCTTTTCCGCTTAACCTCTCGAGATATTACATGATAATACAATTACACTAATAACCATAAACAATGACTACAATTAACTTAAATCTAGAAAAATAAACAAGTTCATTTAAACAGTTCGGTAAGGGACAACAATAGCTACAAGGTTTTTGTTGTAATCTATGACATTTTTGAGTCATTAGTCAACAATGCCGTAGTTTAGGTTACTAAAATGATTGCTTAGCAACGACTGTTGTCAACTATTGAGCGTCCCGTATCAGTCAGCAATGCTGGACATTCGTTTGAATCGGTACCATTGTTCAAAACCCGGACGGTTCTGTAAAAATGCACAGTTACGGTCGAAAGGGAACGTATTGATATACCTGCATATGTACATAATTGAATAAACCTCAATAAAAACCGAAGAACTGAATATCGCCCAGGGTCCTATGGTAAAAGATAGCAGGAAGACAATGTGCCTTCATATACACCCCCTCAGTCTTCTAAGCGTGGGGATGAACTTACAAAGAAGGTATTCCTCAAATGGGAAACACGATGACTGAGATCAAGATACAGCAATGGCGGCCCGTAGGAATTCGCGGGGAATTAAAAGGAGAAGACGAAGCCCTTTTTTAAGGAGTGAAAGAGGAATGGGATAGGAGGAAATAGTGCATTAACCCGATCCACCGATTAAAGCGTAGAGATTAACTGCAGTTCAAGGAACGCTCGCCCTGATTTAGGACTTTATTTTGAAGGAGCGATATATCCGAATCCAATTTGCGGACGCCCTCTGCAGGAGGGAAAAAGAAGTGCTTGTTATCGGAAAGGAGGCGAATAGATCTTCGCTACCGCACTCCTCATTCCCTACGCATTTATTTCCTCGCCGTAATTCACCTATTTACTCTTCACTGTAAGATCCAGGAAACAATTAACGTCCTGTTTTTCTATAGAAAACCTAGTATTTCATTAAAAGAAACATAGCGAGCTAGAAGCGAAAAAAATATGGCTATGAAGACTAAATAGCTTTCTTTATCGAGTATTGCATGTGAATGTTTGAAAAAGATTGATTTATACTGTACATTTTACTCATTAAGCGTTCTGGATTTCTGAGTTTTAAGTAGGACGTTCGCGAAGCCATTGAATACACCGTATACTGTGTTGTGCTCGTTTACAATATTTACATTTTACATGCATTACAATATTTACATAATATCAGCTCCCTTGGTGAGTATTTTCAACATTATCTGGTGTAAACCGGCAAATTTTGGAAATTTAGATTCGTCAAACAGATACATACAGCATTACAGTGTCACAAGAGACTTGATAATTTGGGTAATTTTTACAAAAATTTTCATNATGACTATGAAGACTAAATTGCTTTCTTTATCGAGTATTGCATGTGAATGTTTGAAAAAGATTGATTTATACTGTACATTTTACTCATTACGCGTTCTGGATTTCTGAGTTTTAAGTAGGACGTTTGCGAAATCATTAAATCCACCGTATATTGTGTTGTGCTCGTTTACAATATTAACATTTTACATACATTACAATATTTACATAATATCAGCTAATTTGGTGCGTATTTTCAACATTAGCTGGTGTAAAGGAGCAAATTTTGGAAATTTAGATTCGTCAAACAGATACATACAGCATTACAGTGTCACAAGAGACTTGATAATTTGGGTAATTTTTACAAAAATTTTCATTCGCATTTTTTCAATTTGCAACATCGATCAATTTGCAGTATCATTTAACCACAACATTTTCCGAAATCTTCACCTTTTGATGTATAAATTCAAAAAAATAATAATAAGAATCGTATTAAATTACCGCCAAATAATTTTCTACAGCAGCCTTGATAATAATTCTACAACAATAATAATTCTACGACAATAATAATTCTACGACAATAATAATTCTACAACAATAATAATTCTACAACGATTCTAATAATTACTCCAAAACAGCTTCATAATTGCATCGGCTGTGAATATTTCTCAAAACAATCGCAAACGTAGATTTATTGAAAATTTTACACCCAGTTTCTGTATATTTCTTCTGAATCAGCCGCAATTAAATTAAATGATAGAAAAATGTAATATTCTCTATGAGCTTCAAGATTCACACTGTAAAACGGTAGGTCGAGATGTCTTAGCTCGGCGATTTTGCTTAAATTTCCCAATCACATATAATTCTGTACATTAAAATAAGAAATTGTTTGTCATAGATGCTGTTTGTATAGATGTTGTCTGTACTACTGTAGGAAAGCATATCTGAATTACAAAGCAGTTTGGCAGTTCAATTTAATTAGGAAAACGATCTCATTCCTCATCTTCCATAGTAAGCCTCACTCCTTTTTCAGGGCTTTTGGTAGCAAATTGTGGAAGATATGAGAATCGAACAGGCCTTCGTGTTGATGAATACACAGACAGAACTTACCAAATTTTTGTATTAGCTAAATATTTAAATTATTATTCATAAAACGGCACAAGAAAAGTAGGTTCTTCCCCATCCTTTCGTAGAATCCCTATCTCGAGAAACTTTATTTTTCCCTCTCGCCCGAGAGAAAACACTCTTATCCCCTCAAACTCCTTGACTGAAACCACACATCTCCCTTCTCCACCGTACGTTCTTCGGGACGCCAAAGGGGTTAGCACTCTCTATGACTAAGAATGGAAATACTTTTCTCTCGCCCTACCTTAGACAAGCAATGTCACTCAAACGGGGGAGAAAATGTCTTCCGAGATGTTCCTACATGTGCCGGAGAGTGTTTCTCCTTGCGCTCGTGGAACTTCCTCCGATATGAATTCATTCGTCCCTTTTCTCGCACAAGTTTCCCCGCATAAGCCCCCGGACTCGCATCCGGGTTCGACGCTCACGAGCACATCTTTCTATAAGAGTTTGAGAGTCTTTTTATGCTGCCGTGTTATTGTTTCTGCCGCGCCGTCCGCCTCCCGCATTGCGAATCGGCGCACGGATTTGCGGGCCGACGTAAAAACGTGGAAATTCCTCTCCAATCCGCTTTTTATGAAACGCGGAATAACACGCCGCGCGGTGTTTTGCTGAGGATTGCGATTCCCGCGAGCTCTCTGAGAAATATGTCAAAATTAGGATTTCTTGCGCTCCGCGAACGCGGCTTGTCGCACAGCTATCATTGCATTCATTGCGTCGAGGCACTTTCCAATGCTCAGATGAACGTTTATTCATTACCACATTACTTCTTGCAAACAATCTGACGTTCTATAAGTTAACGTATTTACAAATTCATCTCAAAAAAGACTAGGATTAAACTATATTGTTCTTTCCCAAGTTCAAGGACTCTTTGGGTACCGAAAGTTCTGATTGCTTTGATAACAGATCATTTTTAAATGCAGTTCTGTCTGTAAAATATTCAGCCCGAAGGCCGATTGGGACCTCATCCCCTCCACCATCAGCAGCGAATATCTAGGAGAGGGAAATGAGGCTTACTAGGCAAGATGAGGAGTGAGGTAGTTTGCCCTTGTTTTCCTCACTGAGCCAGAATGCTATAAGCAGAACAAGCACGTTGGTGAAGCACAACTTTGTTTGAACAAGCATAACTTGCGAACCTCCAGCGGTGTACCAAGAGCTAGGAGAAGGAAATGAGGCTTACTAGGCAACATGAGGATTGAGGTAGTTAGCCTTAGTTTTCCTCACCGTGCCAAAATGCTATAAGCAGAACAAGCCCGCATTGGTGAAGCACAAGACTGTTTAAACATGCAAACCCTGCGAATCTCCAGCGGTGTGCGTTTATGGTATAAATGCGAAAGGCTATCCTCTTGCATGTTTTCGTTTATTGATGGCTCTGTTCTAATACAGGGGGGGTTTGAACCCCTAAAACCTCTCCCTTGGCAACACCCCTGGTTATATCGTGCCACATAAAAATATCGTTTTTAAAAATAGCGTAAATAATGTACTAAACATTAATCCATTCGTTAAGAGAATTGTTGGTAGGAGCGAAGAAAAAGTCTATGAGCGATGTTACGTTCCGTTGGTCAGGCCTCACCTGGAATATGGGTGTAGCGTATGGGATCCCGCAGAAAAATTTTGTGTTCGGGAATTAAAAAAAGTACAGCGAAAGGCGATATATTTCGTAAAATATCGTTACAAATAATCATTGAGCGTTACCCAAATGCTTCAGGACGCAGGATGGGAATCTCCAGAAGATAGAAGATTAAAACAAAGGATAAACTTACTAAATTAGTTCACAGAAGGTGCCTTAGTAGAAGATGCTTTCGATATAATGCATACTCTCTGTTTTATAGGCCGTTCTGGTTTAGAGAGGAAAATCAGAGAGATAGACGCTAGAACGGATGGATCCAACAATTCATTTTTTCCGCGGACGATACAAGAAAGTAACCGATTAGGAAAGTAGAGTCTTGGTGCATGCACCCCCTGCCACACGCCGAAAGGCGGCTTGCAGGGTACATATGTAGAATCCTATGTGTCTGTATTTAACAGAGAAATTAGCCATTCATAAACCAATCAAAACAACGCCATAATGGTAGTCATGCCTCCGCAAATTACGAGACGAAAAAAAAATCACAAAAAATGAGCCCATCTCCTGCCCAGACTGCCCCTTTATCGTCTGGATTGCAAAGATATTCAAAAGCCGGTCTTCCGGACAAAACCCCCTTAGTCCATTTTCGAGCTTGAACCGTCAGTTTTAATCCCCATTCAGTCGGAGAAAGAGAAAATCCTAACGAAAAAATCGACCAGATCCAGCAGTGCGGTGTTTATGTGAAGCCTGACGGATCCCTCCCGCCCGACGCCATATTTTTTTAGACGGAAAACAAAAAGCGATCGAAAATCGCCATCTCTTGCCGGATTGAATAACTAATCGACCACCCTTGTCAGACGGCTGTAAATAAACGTTTCTCTTCCATCTTTACGTTGGAGGAAGGGGGGAGAGAATAAAAAAACAAGGCTATCCGTTTAAATTTTTTTTATAATCCGCCCTTTTTCTGGGAATGCAGAAATATTTGAAGTTCCCCCGGACGTCTGTGCAATCGGCTATTAAAAAAGGAGCAATAACGGGATTACACCGTCGAATGCTCCCACTTCTTCACCGTTCCAGGAATCCGGTTGAAATGAACGGAGCCAATAAATAAAGATCTCCCCATTGTGGCACGCAGAGCCAAGTATTTCATCGAGGGTGATCCGGAATCGTATTCCATCCGAGCTTACCCACGCTTTTATATCCGATATATATTTTTGATCATCGAAATGGATCGGTTTGACCTGTGAGTATCGATGCATCGAAATACTTTTCCATATCGTCTAAGCGGATAGAGAAATCATTTGGACACCAGCTGAAGTGCCCGCTGATTCTCAACCGGGGGAAATAGAGATAGAATTAAATATAGTAGTCCTTTTCCTACATAGGATCAACTAAAAATTCTCATCGGACCTCAATTCCCAATGTCTTCTTATATGTAAAGGCAGGAGATTGGATTCAACAATGGAATTAGTCGCCAAGGGAACGGTTTCCTTACAACCTCAAAATTTTAGAAAATTTTCGTTTATTTCATCAAAACTCTCGCAAATTTGAACGGAAAACAATATTCGATGACCAAAATAAGAATCTCTATTAAATTTCCTTTTTCTTGGTGCTCTTCTCGATTTCACGCGACTATTCTTTCTTATTTACTTTCGAAAAAGAAAGAAATACTGCAAGCGATAAAAGAATTAAAGTTCCGCTTATAGCATTCTGGCTCTGCGAGGTAAGCAATGGCAAACTACCTCACTCCTCATCATGCCTAGTAAGCCTCATTCTCCTCTCCTAGCTCTTCGTAGCTGACGGTGAAGGGATGAGGCTCGAACCAGCTCTAGGGCTAAAGACTGTACAGGCAGACCAAAAATATAACTTAAACAGGACCGGGAATCGAACCCTGATCTTCCAATTTCCGGGAGACTGCTCTAGCCAATTGAGCTATCGTGCTAGAACAATTAGACAACACGTTCGGGAGACTTTGGGGCTAAGGGAGAATGGTTCGTCTGACTAAGCAGGATCGTCAATTTTACTCGCAAAATATTCATGGGATATTTTGACAATTTTTGAAAAACAAAAGGTGTACATTGAAAACGCATACTCTCACGCCATCTGCCAGTTAGTGCAGAGGGTATATGGCAACTCAGTTTCCATATATTGGATCTAGCTTCTTTTCCTCAATTTTCCTTAAGCGCCCTTAGCAACCAATTTTCATTTATAGCAACGTAAGTGTTTACGGATTTCTTCGTGAAATAATAGGATAAGGTGTTTATCAAGAGATTCAAAGGAATGTTGATAGAGGATGTAAATTTTACTATTTAATGTAAGTACTAGAAGCAGTTTGGTTAATATATAGGAGTTATTGTTAAACATATTTGTTCAATCTTTCTTTTAAACTTCGAATATGTTTTCCTAGCAACCAGACAATTATGGTTAGCAACGTAAACATAGGAATGTACTCGTAGTACTTTTTGTATAAGATAAAAAATAACGGTTTCCTTTTATACCTATTATTTCTACTTGATAAGTTCAATATAAAATGAATTTCAGCCTTCCTAATATTAAATGACCAGAACATACATGAGAGAGACACACGATATTTCCTTGGAAACGATTGTTGATCTGCAACATCTCATTAACCAGATACCAACCCGGTGACTTCATTC
The DNA here is from genome assembly GCA_000376725.2 of Ladona fulva. NCBI lineage: Eukaryota > Metazoa > Arthropoda > Insecta > Odonata > Libellulidae > Ladona > Ladona fulva. Next base: position 59,671 of record KZ309467.1, read on the forward strand.
AAAAGACGTTAATGAAAAAAATCTGACACTACATTAGCTCATCAACGGATTCAGATTTCTCCTTTAAAGGAAAATTTCCATAACCGAACTGCTCCGCTTAAAGAGAATGATTTATCAAGCCTACCACCTTCGACAAAGGTATTTACCACGAAAAAATTTCCTAAGCTGACACGCAATGTCATCACTTTCTCTGAGAGAATCCTTCTAAAACTTCCCTTTACATCTGACCCAGCGAGATTTTTCGGTATTTTTAATGGATAAAGGAAGCCGTTGGCCATGTCCACAATAACGATGAAACTTGTTTAAACGATATCCAAGCAACGAAGTCGCGAGATCTCTTTAATTTATTAATATCCGAAGCGGCCCCTTTAAACGGCAAACATATCGAAAAAAATCGAGAAAAAAAACATTCCGCCGATAGCCTTTGTAAACACATCCAGACAGATTTATAATGTACATATAGCGTGCTCCGATATTTCCGAAAAAACCCGAATTATCGGTGAAGTTCTCCTTTATCAAGGGCGAGTCAACCGCTTCTTTTCGGGGGGACGAAACCCACTCTACGGTATACTCTCACCAGAGGACGCCACAGGTGTAGCGACGATGCGCATCTGTTTTCGGATAGCGTCGGGATGAGAAAACTAAGGACGAATTGCAAGATAGACTAAGGTAGATGGTGATTGAACCGTACCCTTACAATTGGGGTACAAAACCTGTAACTAAGGAGGGCTTTAATTTCTCATTAGAGCGACCTATTTACGAAATATCCACACATGGGGTCAAATAACAATGACAAACGATAATGAAAAATAATAATGACAAACAATAATGACAAATAACAATTAAAAATAACAATGACAAATGATAATCGTAATAATAATTGTTATGTCTCTTTAACACGTTCACTGCGGACCACTCCACCGTTGGAGTGATAAATGCATTGGAAATGGATGTATCCGCAGTGAACTTGTTAATATTCCTCGTGAAATATACATTTGTTTCCTTTCATCTTCCATTAGTTAGCAGTTATTTTGAAATTGCGTCAAGAGCTAAGATCATTTCGCACGTGAGCCTCCAAAGGGAATCGAACCCGGAACCGTTTTCACCAACGTCGAAAGCGTTACCCTCACGGTTCCATTCATCTTCCATGCACCTTGTTTTTGGTAAAGGAATTTTTTCTTTTAAAAAATAAATAAATACTTAAGTTACGTGAGTTGTTTTGGAGTTGAGTTACCATGGTTACATCAACATGTTTACATAGTGACTGTTCGCTTCGATACCAAATAGCAGATCATAAATTGAGGTTCTCTCACGATAGCTACAAAAATTATACGAAATCAGTTACTTGCATTTTCTGTACATTGTATAAATACGATTTATTTATGTCTTTTTGAGGTAAGGACGCAACTGATACCATTCTTTACAGTTTTCAAGGAATGTTTCAAGGTTCACGTAATGCATTCCTCGATCGACAGGTTCTAAGTCACTGTAATACGCTATCCAATTGGCGTAATTATAAATTATTTACTAGAATAGAATAGAATTGAAGTTATAATTTATTTGTTAGAATAGTTATTATTATCCTATACAGATTACAAACATCATAAATATTGATTCTAAGGGCATGTTCTTGGGAGCAAAAAGGATCATCTACAAAAAAAATCCCTCGATCGATTGGAGTCAACCAATACGCTATCCAAGTAGCGCAGTTAAACATTATACATGATGCCACATTTTTACGGGGAACATTGACCAAGTAACGTACTTAAACGTTAACATATTATTACGGTGAACCTTATCCAAGTAGCACATTTAAACGCTAACCATGAGGCCATATTATTACGGTGAACGTTAACATTAAGTATAATGTGTCTTATATTTATCATGTGCCGTTTTAGGGGTTGGAAGAATATGGGAGAGCGCAGAGATGGAATGCTTGGACCAAAAGTTAAAGTTGGGTCCCTAAGGGTCGATGGAGAGAGAGAGGGTTTGGCCCGAATGTTAGTCCTCGATAAGCTCCTTTCCCGATTCAAGGGTCTGGGGGGCAAAGAAAAGGGTCTTTCCAGTAAATATAAAGTGTTTGCAATGTTCACGTAGAGATTTTTATTCCGAAACCTATTGGAGATGAAAATGTGCCGCATATAACGCAACTGCCGTGTCAAAAATGAAGAATTGGTGCGCACACGTATAGATTTAGCGAAATAACTTACTTCACCGCCATTTTTTTCGAACTCTAGCGGAGATGTGCATAAATTGTTAGCGAGGCCGTGATACCGCACATCACCTATCGGTAAGGTTAACCGCAGATTGCGATGCTCAATATTGCGCTGAGGTTAGCCCAAGCAAGTGAAAGTGGAAGCATATGAAATGGCGTCGAAACAACTTCAATTTCGAGGCTAGAGTACCAAGAAAATGGTCTACGCCTGGGTTTCCAAACATAAACTATGAATTATGCATTCTAATGAAATTTTAAAAAACTTTCTACTACTGAATAGAGTTAAATAACTCCATGTAATTAGGATATACGGATGACTTAATAATTAGTAATAGTATAACGAACTGCCTTACAAAGCTTTGGATGGGATTTCCCTTCCACCTTGGATGAATATCAGGCAGAGTACGTTTTCTTCTTTTAGATGGCCTCCTACCCTAATTGCTTCATATTAACTTATGTGTTTACGTACGTTTGTCCGCCTAAAACTCAACAACAAGAACTTGCACGAATTTTAAACCTTTGAGGCTTATAAATGTCCTCCCAGGTTAAAAAAATAAGCTATATTTATTCATCTAACTGTCCCCCAGTTCGACTCCAGACGTTCAGAACTGTTCCAATAACAAATACACGTAAACTTCAAATTCACCGCTTGCAATATTTTTTTCATTTGCAAAATTAAATTAGAAAGAATAGTCGTAGGAAATCGAGACAAGAACCAAAATAAGGTCAATTGAATACATATTCTTATAACGGTCGTAAAATATCGTTTTCGATTCGCAATTGCGAGAATTTTGATAAAATAGGAGAACGTTTTGTGAAATTTTGTGATTGTAAACAAGCCGTCCTCCATGACGACTACTTCCATTGTTGAATCCGAGCTAATACATTTATCTATTAGAATACATTGGGAATCGAGGATTATATTAAGTACATGACGAGAATTAATTATAGACGATGTGAAGAGGAAGACATTTTCAGAGATTTTAGCATTTGAAATTGCGAATGATTTGCATTGACGAATCACAGGGACACATATACGATTATTTAGGAGTGTTTTATTAATCAGTTAATATTTAAACAGGAGTTTTAAGTGATGGAACTTCTAAATATTCTTTTCGTTGAGTAAATCTTCACCTAAATATCTACTCCATAGGACTAGTACATTTAAATCTATCTCTATTTTCCCCGTAGAGAATCAATGGACACTTCATCTATTATTAATTATAAAGATAAAACTACTGTCGTAAATTTTTGGGTTGGGTCCTGAAAAATCGAAATCTTCCTGCTTTTCAAAGACGGCCTTAGAATAAGTTATGTGGGAACCGAGCGTCAATTAATTGGGGGTGATCCATTCTTTAATAAATACTAGTAAACGCCCCCGTCAAGCATCACGGAACTTAATTTAGTTTACAAATATATCTATTATCGTATATATGTAGTCCTCCTAAGCCAAAAACAGTCCGTCGTAAGATCATAATAACACAATATATTTCTTACCATTATTTCTAATATTTATTCTGCTATTTTCAAGTCATGAAAGCCTACTTTGCGTACGTTTCTTATAGAAAAATATAAGAACTGGTTATTCCCGTGTACATATGTGGGATAACTCATGAAATCAGCATTCAACAATCGCCTTGGTCGTCAAAGGGATGGGTTGTTTATTTCCCAACAATTTTACGAATTTTCCGTGCATTTTATCAATGTTCTCGAAATTTCGAAGTTATTTGAATGCTTCACGACTAAAATAGGATTCTTTGATAATTTTCCTTTCTTGTGACACTTCTCTCAATTTCGTAGGACCATTGTTTCTAATTTCATTTTGTAAAAGAAACAACCTCTGCAAGCCATGAGAACGTACTTTACTAGTACATACGTTCATCTCTTATGGAAACGTATTATGGACCCCTGGGTTCGAACCCGGGTCTTTACGGAGATGAGAATAGTTTTCCTGGGGGTTTCAGCATCGTAGAAACACCATACAGCTTGTTTTAGATCTCTAGGGCAAGCCGTTTCTGAGATAAATAGGGGGACGGACAGACATTTGTTTTTTACATATATGAGCATGTTTTTACTAACTTATTCCGCCAAGAACTTTGTGAAGAAAATAAATAGGACGTTAGTTATGTAGTCACACAAAATATTTATAATTCTGAAATTGTTTACGAATGGATAAAAATGAGCGCAGCATACGGAAAGAAGGATGGATGGAGGTCGAGAAGAATTGAGTTTGGGATTATATGAAGGATTTAGCGCGGGGAAAAGAAAAGATCATCCCAATAGGGCCCTCCTCTCGCAGAGGAATCTCGTGGAAATGGAATATCGAGCTCTCCACACCTCATACAGGAGGGAAAGAAATGGAATTCCTAATGCTGAAATGGAATGGAAGGAGGGTTGTTCTTTCGGGGAGGGGTCCGTGCAGAAGGAAATGGTGGAAGGGAAAAAGGAGTATATTCCCACGGTCCGATAGCTAAGAGCGGAGTTGCGCGATCATAGGGGCGAAGTGCTCTCCTGAATCGAAGCACGCAAAAATGCGAGACGATTTGATCCTTCCAGAAGATGCGAGAGTAAGGGGTGTCGACTTCGGGAGAGACGAAGGGTAACGGGAAGGAAATGGCGATGAAGATGTCTTCGAAAGGAAAGGATATGTGTAGGGAAAGGAAACAGCGTTAAGTTGAGAAAAGAGGAACCTTTTTGTCAGAGTAAACACAAAGTTAAAAATTATATTTTCCATGATGAATTAAAGTAGCAGAGTGTTGAAGTTTCCGTGAGAGATTATTTACCTTGACAACGAGTGATATCTCGTTGACAACCGTAGCCATTAATAACCAAAACTATTGGTCCAAAACCTCCTGATTAGTACTGTTATTGCTGTAATAACTGGTATTGCTATTTGCCTGAAAGTAATGCTCTTGCTCAGAAACTTGGAGTCACTTTAATCACTCGTGAAAAGTTACGCTTTAAGTCAAGTTAGCATCTATCACGATGACGTGAAGCTAGAAGTTACATTAATGATATGCTAATGCACTCGACATTAATCAAAAAATTACATGAAGAATGGTACTACCGTTAGTGTCGGATCAGCTGTTTTTATAACTTGGAAAAGTTTGGAATTTTACCAACTTTAATATTTTCTGCTCAAACTTCTGTACTTCGGAAAAATACTAACATATCTAGTCCTGATCTATAACTAACCCATCAGCTGAAAACAGTAAGGTTGCGTTGCACATAGAAGCTACCATAACTCTGCATGTGCATATAGTTTATTTAGGTTGTATGCTGATTTTAGTATCCTTATATCGTTATAAAACATTTTGAACAAAAGGTTTAATCCGATTCGGTTAAATGTATAACTTCATGAGTAAGAAACTCATATACATTTCGGTTCTGTTTCCACTATTCTGAGTCCAGTGTCATTATCTCACTAGGTTGGTCATGATAGCAAAACAGATATTATAACACGTAAATATTTGAGTTCCAAACACATAACAGCTTGTTGTTCACAAAAAGTTCCATAGTAACCATCTACATGTAAACAATCTAGAAAGATACCATCCATTGATAAATTGGGTACTGAAAATCGTCAATAACCGATGCCGATTCATTTATTTATTTCCTAATCCCGCACAAACATCCATTCAGTAGACAGTTACAGTGGTAGGCGTAATCAATAGCAACGGACAAATATGCATAACCGTTCCCTAACCGGAAAAAACCAAGCAGCCGGGACTCGAACGCGGTACCTTGGGGTTGGAGCGCTAGCACGCTAACCACTCCACAACGGTCGGTTTATTTTTATAGTTTCTGAAACAAATGAACCAATAAATTGAGCTAATTTAATCATCCAGGTATAGTAGTAGTATTGTTAAAAGTGCATCGACAACTGAGGTAATTTTGCTCGTAGGCCCCCACCGGGAATCGAACCCGGGAACGCTTTCACCAAATTCGAACGCGTTGTCCACTTGGTTATCTGGGAGGCCTTAATCATTTAAACTTGAATTTTAAAAAAAGTGTTTTATAAAATAATTTGGCACGAAGCAGGGGTATGATAGAACAGCAACGCAAGTCATTATTACTCAGAGTAACACAACCAAAAGCACATTATTTAAGAAATTTGTTTGTATAGCCAATATATTTATAGGAAACGAGAACGCACCTCCCTAGAAAAGTTTGCCATAAGATACACCAAATAGACGCGCGATGGAAAAGAAGCGTAAAAAAAAACATTATAGAGAGAGAGCAACACGGGGAATCGATGCGAACCAGCGAGAAACGGGAGACTTGATAGAAGGTCCAAATAAGAAGCTATGCCGGCGTGGATATGAAGGGGGGGGAACGACTTAAGACACGTGAGAATCGTGAAAACAGGGCGGAGGAGATCCCGAAAAGGAGAGGACGAAAAAGAGAATGAAAAGTAAGAATTAGGGGAAAGGCAGGAATTTCGTATCGGTGGAGGAATATAAGGCGTTGGATGGGCGGAGTTAAGGAGAAGGATGGTATGAGGCATAGGGTTTCTTGGGCGGAGAAAGACGAGAACTGCTTGACGGTGGGAGTCGGGAAGGCATCCGAAGAAGGGAGGATGCGCAATAAGGAGCGGCAGGATATGTCCTCTGGGATGGCGTAGATGTTGAAGAGGTCGGAGGAATGGAGTGAGGGATGGGGAGCAGTTTGGAGAGCGACTCCGAGGCGTCCAAATTACCTATTTCGGAGACCTTAACGTCCGCCATCAAACTCGCCCGTCCCGGCGAGGACATTAGGAGACCTCCGGAGACCGAAAACCCATTCCGCCTTGCTTTACTTTTCTCGATAATCACGGTTGCTCATCACCGGATAAAATGTACCGGTTTGTTGCTTTGTTTTTCGCGCGGGAAGATGGCGTCTTTTTACGGGCACAAGAATTAAAAGTGATAGTTTTCCGGGGGAGGTACTGTATACCGTCAGGGCGACGGCTTCCTTCCATTAAATCGTGAGTCATGAGTCCCTGCCGTTTCCTCGCGCGGCAACGGCCTGCGGCAAAAGATGCTCTGAGTGATGAATCACGGTGAAACGCTACATTCTCTAGCCATTGACGAAGAGCTAATACGTGGAAATTCTGCGACATCGACTTAGTTTCTTGCTTTAAGCTCAAAAGATGGGGGCTTGATACGGTGATGTGGAGAAAGATATGGTGCTTATTTTACATGTAAAGCTCTTGTACCTAGGATATTAGGCTCAGAACCTGGACTCGAACCTGGAATCTTCCGCTTTCCGGGCAGATGCTTTAACCAACTAAGCTATCGAGCCAGAAAACATTCTCAAGCCGTTTTAGGAGACTGTAGGCAAGGGCATAGTAGTTTGGGTAAATCATCTTTCTGGAAAGTGGAAGACTCCAGGTTCAACTCCAGCTTAGGGTCCTGGTCCCGTCAGACTTTTCTCATGTCCAGAATTTTTCCTAGGTGCACGCCTTATCGTGCCAAGTTACCTAAACCCTTTTCCTCATTTCTTGTAAAAGAATCACCACGTCTTTCTCATTTGTGGTTTCTTCCTTGCCTAGGGTGGATATGGCAAATCTAATGTGCTTGAGATAAGGTTTTTGGCAAGCTTTAACGGTACCATACCTAGCTACATATTCTTCAGTTAAAACATTCAAGATCTGTAATAAATTAACGTGAAAGAAGTTCCGTCAGTTAATACAGATTTCTCTACAGAAAGAAACTTTTAAGACCATAACTGGCGTAACAGCATAGATAATGTCAGCCATGCGCTGTGTTACAAATCCAAAATACTTTATTTTCCACAATCTGGGATGACGACCTTACAGTGATCAGTAAATCCAGTCACCCAATAACTACTGAATGAATAAAACCTTGAAGGACACCTGCATTAATCCGAGCCAGATGCTCTCCCCTAACTAGCGATTTTCAATAAAGAAGTGAAATTTAAAGTGGTTAACAGGAAACCATGGATGAGACCCAGAGTTGAAGTAATGAACAAAATTTTTCCGGTGGAAGAAGAATTTTATTCGTTGCCATCATTGTTAGATAAAAGGTTTGTCTGCAATGGCCTGAGAAGTCCAGACGTTCCAGTTTTTTGCTATTTTTCACCTGTTCCTGTGCCCCAAATGTACAGTCCCAAAAAGCAATTTTGAGATGCCATAATGCCTAATAGTCTCCTTTGAAAGCATTCCACTTGATCAATCTTCAACGATCATTAATCAACTGCCGTACTCTACCACCAACTAACTTAAATCGTCTGAAAGGGTGATATAGGCCTACTGCTGCTTTTACCTATCTAGAGCAAATTTTTTGCTGTTATATCTAAGACAGACAGGTCTCGTGTAAAGCATACGAGATTAGGAGTCACTTGTAGCAGTGCTCACCAACCAATTTTCTACTACCCACCTGCATGACTCAAATCTCAAGGGATATTAAACGACACGTTCGAAGGTAAATTCAATTTAAAAATGAGTTAACACCGACTCTGTAATATGATATTATATCATTACTTAAAAAATCCTCTTAAACAGAAAAATATATCTCATGTTCTATTATGTGAGTAATGCGACATAGGAAAACGTACCAGCCTCGATTATTAAGCGCAATATTAAGAGCGGCTCACTAATTTACCGAGGGATCCTGAATATCCGAATGGGCAGCTGGTTCGCCTTGTGTAGAAAGGGTTCCGGGTTCGACTACCAGAGGGGGCCCAAATGCGCGAAATGGCCATATCTTCGAAGCACTTTCTACAATACTACCACTGACTTTAATATCGGGAAACACTGACTTCCTGGGAAGTAATTTTAGGGTGAACCTTTCAGCGACCCTAACTACAAAAAAGACAGGAACATGCATTTGTCCCAATATTTTCCAGGCCCTTATCGTTATAAACGCCCCGGTTCGGAAGGGATCGGTCTCAGGATGCCCTATGTTTGCCACCCATTTATAGCGGATCTTCCTTACGCTATCGTAGCATCGACATCCCGGAGGGTCTCTCAGGACGCCGTTGCCGTAAAGTCTAGAACATCATTAGCTGCCATATCTTAAAGTCCTTCCAGGCTGCTACATTAACTCCTTCACGGAGATATAAAAAACGTTTACGCGCTATAATGCCGCGGCGATAACATTCTAAAGGTTAAGTGTCTGAGCATCCGAGTTAAAAAATAAATAAGAGAAAATAATGGGAGTCATCCCGTATTTGTTGCCAGGAGTTTTGGGTCACTATGGACATTTTATACGCTCTGCGCCGCCGAATATGGGCTATTCATTCCCGCTGAGACCTTTAATATTTGCGTTGCTTGAAAAATTAGAGTCAAACTGAACGTCCTCCATCTACACATGGGAGGGAATTCGAAAAAAAGAACAGTAATTAATTTACAGTCGGGTGATCCCAATATCCCAAAGATAGCTTTAGTTATTGGGAAATTTATAGTCCATCTAAAATGGGATACTTTAAAGACAACCACCCTTCCACCCAACACATATCGAAATCTCTCAAAATAACGACACCAAGCGATGACCTGTACTCGCCTAATGGTTTATTAACAGAAAAGGTTTTAAGTATTAAATATTCATATGACAGACAAAGAGCTACGTTAGCTCGAAAGGCAACTTACTGCCAACGTACCTTTTGGCTTAACTAAATCCACTTACCGTCACAAAACGCCTAGAGTATTAGATATTTCACTTAAAAGCTTTAATCAATAGCAATCGTCCGTCCAAATGTAGTTTCAAGAATTAAAAACTCCAATTCAATTACATCCCTAGAATTGGTCGAAAAAATAAATTCTGTATTTGATAACCTAAATTAAAAATCAATCTTCAACTCTATCTCAACACAAATTTGAAAGTCGATACTCGTGCATTATCTCCTAAATTAAATTACGAAATCGATCAAAAATTGTTAACGTTGCATTTAAATTTATCAATTCGGTAGCTCCTACACAAATGAAGCCACGCAAGCATTGCGATGAATTAATATGTATGTTTTATAGCAACGATGTTCACAAATTACTTCGAAAATATAATTCTGGCATCCAATTAACATATTATAAAGACATTAGATTATATAAATAATTAATTGGAACATATTTGTTAATTTCAGAACTATTTTAATTTGATAATTACAATTTTGCAATGTTATTCTGTTTCCGAGATAGTTTTTCCGGTCATTCATACTAATGCACAGAACATTCGTATTATAGGATAAGAGATGCGTAAAATCCTTCGAAGGTTTACATGATGTGTAACTATCAATTATTTACATATTAATCATCCAATGGCTAAGCTCCAAATTTTGAGAAATATATAAAACCTAGTAGCTACAAAAAAATAAGTTTTCTCAATTTTTAAGTTTGAAAACATCTCACAGTAAGCTTAGCTGACCATGTGCACTCTTTAGATGTAATTAGGAAGAAAGCTTATCTAACATTTGAATACAGTTCACTGTTTGCCTTTCTTAATCATATTGTCTTCGTATTTCGTATCTATATCATATTTTTTATTTTTTCTCTTATTTTTTGTGTAATGTTTGTTATTTATTATACATATGTGATTGGGCGTTCATGTATAGGCGAAATTATTATTATTTTTGTTGTTATGTCATTAATGTTGGTGTCGTTGTTATGTTATTATTATTGTTGTTATTATTAGTATTATTATGATCTCTTATTGTTGTTATCTTTAATTGTAGTATTATTATTCTTTATTATTTTTATTGTTATTATTGGCCTCGTAAATATATTCGACTCAATGAAAAATCTTTAGTCAAATAATGACGAATGATGTAATCAAACTTTACAATAAACCAGCTACATTGACAATTTGAAAGCAAGCCATGCGGTGGTCGAAATTAACTGAAAGATCGTGGCGTGCGTGCGACCATAATTTATCATGCACTGAGAGTCCTGAAAAGTAAATTAAATGAGTATGCCATTCCAGAATTGCATTCAAGGAAGCATCCTCCCATCTGGGATATTTCGCAGATTTGTTTCCCAATAACACCTCGATCCTCCTCCCCGTAATAAAAATTTACGACGCAAATCCGATCCGATCCGATCTTTCGGGTCACATCCGTGACCTACTTCAACTGTCCCACGTGCTCCACCGTTTCAATCATGCAACATGTCGATACCATTTCCGAAAATTAGAAAAAAGGGAAGGTTTTCATTTCCGCTGTTTGTTTCACAGGAGCGATCCGACTGGAACGCGAATATGAACGCAAACTGCCCCCTCTCGATCCAGAAACTCAAGAAACCCTAATCTTTGGCATGTAACTGATGGTCCATTTATTCTTCCGGAGCGGGGATGGCGACTGGGATGGAATTCAATCACTGAACCCCAATCTCCTTTGTAAGCCGGACAAGAACGAGTGAAAAAAATGAATAAGCGTCCGCGCCAACTTCGATGGACTCGAACGCCGTTTCTAGGGGGTGGGACGAGGGAGAAGCGATCCCCGAACCCTCAAATAAAGCGCTTGGTACATTTTTTAATGGACAACTGTAGCGTCGGATGAGCTGCATTGACGGGGTCTTTTGCTGGGGAAAAGAGACCGTAATGAAATGCCGCGTCCAACTGTGCACACTGTACGAGGTCACTCCGACAGCGATTGAAGTTTCGACGGGGATGACCGTCCTCTACCCCGACCCTCCCACCCGCTAAATCCCCCCGCGACCCCCCTCGCGGTTCCGGACGTCTCTCATCGCAAGTATCGGAGAAATATCCCCATGTGTTCTGAAGGTTTATATCACGGGGCTTTTGAAAGGGCATCCTGTATGATGAGGAAAGGATCATTAAAAACATCATTTCCAGTCACGGTTGAGGGAAGGGGAAATCTAGAACGAATAGTGAAACTATTGCGAGAGATTTAAAGATGGCTTACGGATTCTAAGGAGGGCCAGTGCGGTAGAGGAAGAAAATAATGGGGAAATGTTTATAAACGGCTGCACTGAACTAGGGTGGATCGGATTCTTATGCAAGACTATCAAATCCGCTTCGAACTTTTTCTTATATATTTATTTTTCCTCGACGTAATCCGCCAAATTGCTCGAAAGGTTTCGCTTTGCTCTCATCCCTTGACCGGGGATAAATATCAATATAATATGACAAGATCACCCGTGACTGGAAAATGTATATATAAATAAATAAATACATGTTTATATGTATATGACATTAAATAACGCCCAGTCAATGCTCAACATTAAAGCATTTTTCCACATATATAACTCAAATTCCTTACCTTTAAATCAAAGTTAAATTCAAGATTTTCAGTACAATTCTAGGAAGTACTGGTGTTATTCCCAAGGGGAAACGGACGTTAAAAAAGTGTGATGGGACCGGGACTCGAACATGGGTCTCCCAATTGCCGGTTGGTTGCTCTACCCATTGAGCTATCCTACCAGAACGCTTCTACACTTTGGGAGACTTTGCAGGCAAGGGCGCGTGATTTCGTCCAACTAAGCGGCATCATTCACTTGCCTCGTAGAGGAGCCGAACATACAAAGTAATGGAAAGGAGATAAGGATAACACACAAGGAAAAGGGTTTATATGACCAGGTTTTCTAAGTGCACGCCTTATCGTGCCACGTCACCTAAACCCTTATCCAAATGGTGTGATCAACGAGACAAGAAGCTACCTGGTTACCAGAAAACCAGCAGTCCAATTTTAACTATAAAAGAAAACCGCAAATCATTGCCTTTCACTTCACGATAAAATAGATGTGGAAATAGAAATTTTGCGGATTATTATAGATAACTTTGATTAACATTTTGATAAATAATTCACCGTAATTACTGTCCAACTGAATTATTTTGGAATAAATTATTGTTATCCAGTTAATGCTAATGTTTTGTACTTTGATATTTTCAGCTGATTTGAAGCGTGTTTATTTGTATTTACAAACAAATGTAGAAATGCGTACGCGTTCATATATGTATCTATAACCAGAGATACAGATGGGATTAAATCCACTTATGCAACCAGCAGCGGAAATAACTCGTGTAGCTTTCGCATCGAGATAGCTTTTCACGTATTTAATGACCTAATTTCCTAAATTGGCGTTATCAATTTTTTGTTGCCCCCAGTATATTTTTGAAGCCTTCGGCAAAACTATTCTCGACCTGCATTTGATATTTATCGCTACTCTCTCGGCGGTAGTCGGCATCATTGCCTTCAGTTTCCAATCATTTCTGCTGGAAACCATATATGGTACACAGTTTGAAAATTTGTTATATTTCCTATGCCTCTCTTGTATAAAGATAAAAATCAGACGCAATTATATAAATACGCTTATTTTTCCGAATAAAAGACTAGACGTGGATATTATCTTACATTCTAAACAAAAATTTGAAAGGAAGCATAGCGTATATCTTACGTGGATATTATCTTACATTCTAAACAAAAATTTGAAAGGAAGCATAGCGTTTATCTTGGGAATTATTTTTGTGACAATATACATTTCTTATTCTCTATATATTGCTACCGAATTCAATGTTAAATTTTAAGCTTTTTGTAATGCTTGATGTTAACGCTAAGAATTATGACAGGAAAAGGCGGTTACAGAGTTGCAAGGACAAATAAAATATTTGGGAGGTTCATAAGTATCTTTCATACCTTTACCACTAGATTTAATTAGAAATAAGTGGTATGAAAAAATAGGATGGATACCATAATATAGAATATTTGATGGAGATAATTATCACATAATACTGTATCGGTTCGAAATAGCGAAACATTTTTAAATATATGTCAATTTTATGTTAAATTTTCCGCTTCTTTTTTCAACGCCCCCATTATCACATAATACTGTATCGGTTCGAAATAGCGAAACATTTTTAAATATATGTCCATTTTATGTTAAATTTTCCGCTTCTTTTTTCAACGCCCCCATTGCAGCCAATGAAGTTTGCTGCTGTTCTGACAACGTATCTATACATGTACCAGATTAGTCTCTGTACTAACTGATGAATAAACATACCAAGTTAAATCTGAGTTAATTGTGAGTAAATTAAGAATTAAAATACATTTAAGACGCTAATTATTTCATATCTTTTGTTTTATATTTCTTATCGGTACCAGAAGTAGCCATGATTGGTTTCTAACATTGGGTGCTATTAAAATCAGACAAAATTACAATATAAAAATAACAAGAAACAAATATATTATTTTAAATTAACATGACAATGGAAGGAAATTTAAGGGACCGAGCAATGAATGCTAAATTTAGGAAAAAACTAGGCTTTGGCGAAAAAAGTTTCTCCAACCTGTGCAACATGGAAATATTAATTTTATAACTGCAAGGCTTGGCTTAATAATTATCTGTGCCGTCCTAGAACAGTATCAGAGTCAAGAGAGAAGATACTTCAATTTTTCCAGGAAATTTTGCCCTTATTTCTGACGGCACGGGGAGCTATAGCGAGTATTTATAATCACATGGATGAACTTTAAGTGTATATCCTGGAGCCACTCCCGTAGAAGGCTTTGATGAACTATGGGCATCGCCTATGTTATTTTTACATCACAGAGAGACCAAAATTACGCGCTTGTTTCAGAAAATTAAGCGTGTCGATGCATCTTCTAATTTTTTATATCGCCGGAACCATTTCCCCGGAAAACAGGTCATCCCTATTAGAGGAAAATTCGATTTATCTCTCGTTCCAGTTATTTTCAATTTCCTCATTAACTAATACGTAATTATGAGGAGCCCCAGGAACTATGGCATTATAATTTAAGCTGCGTGAATATCACTATCGCATAGTTATAGAAATCCATAACTAGCCACAATCCTCTTAGTGCCACTAGTTACAGTGATGTTCCTTTGCAATTCCTATACTCATAGTACAGTGTAATCTCTTCCTTCATGACTAACTTGTAGCTCCATTAAAAAAACGGTTAATATTTGAAAACAATTCGCTCCGTTCTAATTCCTCCGAAGTTAATTTACATGTTCATTCCGATAAAGAGGCTATCGAGGGATGAATTTTTTGCTCTGCGTTTATCTCCTCTTCGAGAACATTTTTTTCTATATAATCATCGCCACAGAGCGCTGAATAAAACTGAAAAGTCTTTCATTTGCAATTCACCACGCTGTTGTGATAAACTTTCATTATTAACTGGGAAAAGGCCAATATATTCCAGAGGAAAAATAAAGCACGAAATTCGTTCTGCTTATAAAGCGTGACCCTTCTCTTTATATCATATATTTAGCAGTTGAGCTGGTTTCGACGAGTATTTAGCTTATTAAAAACAGAAAACGATCGATAAATCACGTACGTCACAAAGGGAAAATATTAAAGAAAAAACACATGAGCTAACCAAGCAGGAAATAACTAGAATTTTACTGACTGGAGATGCGTGGTTGGATTGGAAATGAAAAGAATGGAGCTAATCTAAAAAAAAAAATTCGTCCCATTTGGCGGTTAATTATTTTCTCAAGCTAATGACGTATTCAAACTCTAGAGGGTTATAATCAACAACTCCTATTCCGCTTAGATATTGTCTCCTAACAAAAGTAAAATGGAAATAAAAGTATTGGGAAAGCAATAAAAGAGCATTCAACAATTTCAATATCACATATACATAAGGAGTCAACTCGCATTTTCTAGAAATGGGAGAGGTGACACAGGGCTTTTTCTCTGAAACATTTACACGCCAGATGAAGATAAGTATTTTGCAGGGAATATTCTAATGGCGAACCTATGTATTTATATAACTGTGACTTCCACCGGTAATTGTAAGCATGCCTCAGACAGGGCTTTCAGGCTATATCATGGCAATAGCGAACTCGGGCTTTAAGACACCTCAGCCAAAAACTGAGTAACTACTTAAAGCTGATAACGCATGAATACTTGCCTTGGATCAAGGTGCACGACTTCTCTTGGAAAATATAATAGATTAGGCTGAGCATATATGCATTTCTACTTAATTTTGCATTGAAGATATGAAAACAAAATTTGTTTTGAAAAACAGAGGCCTTGAGTTAATTCTTTCAGCAGTGTCGCCTGAGATATCTACAATGTAGTAACAGTCCACGTTTTTTACTTTTTATGATTTGTTTAACAATTGTATAGTAGTATCTTCTTCAAACTGTTATATTCCTGGTTTAATTGGCTTTGTTCTCTACTTCTACTGGATGTTAGATGATTTAAGAATGTGCGAATTTCAATGATTAAATCACATCAACATTATAGATGAATGTTACATGATTAAGTCAATTTGGAATTGGCTAATTGGCAGA
Source organism: Ladona fulva (assembly GCA_000376725.2). Classification (NCBI taxonomy): domain Eukaryota; kingdom Metazoa; phylum Arthropoda; class Insecta; order Odonata; family Libellulidae; genus Ladona; species Ladona fulva. The sequence goes on from KZ309467.1 coordinate 76,095, forward strand.
TCCTTTTCATTGTTTTTAAAATAGTAGTAGTCCGTGACCAAAATAATTTCATTAAATTTAATGCGAAAACAGTACAAATAAAACTTCGTGTTGCTTACCCAAGAGTCGAGTCATCCAGTCTGGGAACCTTAAAACCAGTCCATATTAAATAACTTTCGTTGAAAATACATATCTTTCATTTTTTAAAGGCTGTAGTACCCGAGTGCGGGAGAAAAATGTACGTAATATTTTTTTTAATTGCGCTGATATTGTAATATATAACCAGGAAAAAAATGCTTCCTAATTCCTACTAGCCAGTTCTTTCCTGTCTGTGATACATAAAACCCGCAACTTCTTTGAAGGGTGAGTGAGCAGTCTCTATGTTTACGTTGAAAAAGTAGCTAAACTGTCAATATCGTATGCGATGAATTCTAACATTGAATGAGGCAGAACTGGTCTCCCGCTTGCTTGCTCAAAACAAATAAACTAACCCAAGAGAACGATCTCTTCTTTTGATTACGAGGCTTTAATAGAATGAGATATGGAGTATTTTACTTTAACGAATAAAAGTAAAACAATGGAAGTTTCGTGAAATATTTAATCCAACAATATCAAATCTAATTTTTGAGGAATTTGTAATAGGTCTATCTCCCCTATGCATTAATATGAGAGCAGAGTAAAAAACAATATCCTCATGACGACCAAATTTACTGACGACAATGCATTTTGGTCACCATGAGGGCATTCTTTCAAAACCACAATATTCTTTACAGAATCCCTCCTTAAAGGTAATATGTTTGGAGCATGTTGAAATGTGTGTTGAAAACATAGTAATCTGCATTGATAAAAGGAGAGTCTGTTGTACAACGATATTTACATTTACATTCGTATCCTACGAGCCGCCGTATGGCGTATGGCAGAAGGCACGAAAACACCGAACTTCATAATTCACTAGATTCTTCCTACGCCTCATACTATTGGGATAGAATCGCGATGCACGAACACTGGAACTCTAATTTTAGGATAGTTCCTATGACAACCAACGTTTGTGAAATTTTCTACTTTTGTATTAGAACATCGTTAGGACATGATTTCACGGTGTGCGGTCTTACTTTATGGGTTGGAAGGTAAGAGGAGACTTTCAGTCCAAATGTCGTCCGAATAAAGACCATGCATTTTTTTTGTTGTTATTGATATTATTATTGTTGTTATTGAAGTTTTGCTATTATTATTATCTTTATTATTGTTAGTTGTTTTGCAATTGTTATTGTTATGATTCTTATTGTTATTACCATTACTATTATATTAATTTATATAGTGTCTGAATGATGTATTTATAATAATATTTCCTTTTTAGCAGAATCATTGACCGGAAACGAGCGTACCACAGCTAAAATTCANTAATCGGTATTATGCCACTCCCTTCCACTTGGGCCAATACGAGCGTGACATAAGAGAAAAGGAAAAGCCGTTCAATGGACTCGTTCTTTCAGCGAACGGCACACGACAACAATAATTTAAAGAGGTAACTCGAACGCTTGGTGTTTACACCCCCTGCCACACGTCCAAAGGCGGATCTCATGGTATTAATTAAGATGTAGAAATGTGCCGCTAATTGTTAGTGGAACACAAATGTCCGTTCACCGTAGTGTGGTACCATTACGAAGATTTTCTCGTTTAAAATTATCCTTTCACATCTAACTACAAAGTTCTACTTTCACTCTTCACTTTGCTTTGATTGCGGACTTCCTTACCTTGTCAAGTGCTCCTCATTGTCGAGTTTGGAGTCCAAATGGCAAAGGTCACGAATCACGCCAGTAGCAGTTATAAGGAGTTGAACAGATAGTTAAAGTAAAATTCTCTCTCTTCTCTGCAATTGAACTTGAAAGCGTAAATTCATTATACTGTTTTGTTAAGTAATAACTTAAGCACTAATTTACTCATTTATAATAATATTTCCTTTTTAGCAGAATCATTGACCGGAAACGAGCGTACCACAGCTAAAATTCATTTAATTCATACTATTTTTTTCTCTTTGCAGGGATATCTATGCACAAGGGATACGCCTTCGTGCAGTTCACGAACCCTTTCGACGCCCGCAGCGCCTGCCTCGGCGAGGATGGTAGGACGGTTCTGGGACAGACACTAGGTAAGCAAAATTTCCACTTTATCCTCCTTTAGTTTGTGCCAAGAAAATTGGAAAAAGTGTCGTAAATAATAGAGTTGGCCGACGTCCTATTCGTTGATCACGATGCTAGATATAGACATGATTCCTAGGTGACATGATTTAGCAGAAATTCGAGCGATCAACGCTAAGAAGAATTAAAAATGAAAAATCATTAAGAATGCGATAAACTAGGATCTCAGGACTACATATTTAATTTCGCCTGAACATTTTCCAAAGAGAGCGTTTGTTGGTCTGTTCACGAAGTATTTTTCAAGGGAGAGTTTATTAGAATTTCTCTTACCAATGTTCATATCCTTAATTACACTTTGGCCTGATACAAGAAAGTTTAAATATTTGATTATTTCATTGAGAATGATTTCTTGCGAAACTGATTAAGTTTTAGTATATAATTTTAGATCAACCTATATAAGGCTACCATAAAAGCAATTTAAATTAATCCATGATATAGATTGATTTAAATTGCTATCAATTGCTTCAAATTAGTATCAGCTAAATCCATCTATGATAGATGGATTAAGCTGATACTGTATGAAAATTCGAAACGAAAGATGTGATCCGGCCAGAAACAAAAAGTGAGTAGAGAAAGATGCGAAAGTAACAATTTTCACATTTTTGCCTAATGATAGCTATCATTACTTGAACACAGTAACCTAAAAAAAAGAGAAAAAAAAACATTTTCTGCGGAACTTCGACAAAGTTATTTCCATCTTCTATAATCTATTTTTTCTATAACCCATTCACTCTTAAACATCGATACTGTGATCTCTTTGATCGTAACTGCTTGTTATTTAAAGCAACGAATTACTTATGGTTCAATGGAAATATATGCAACTCTTATACCTAAGTTATCAACATGTAAAAATGAATAAGCGTCCGCGCCAACTTCGATGGACTCGAACGCCGTTTCTAGGGGGTGGGACGAGGGAGAAGCGATCCCCGAACCCTCAAATAAAGCGCTTGGTACATTTTTTAATGGACAACTGTAGCGTCGGATGAGCTGCATTGACGGGGTCTTTTGCTGGGGAAAAGAGACCGTAATGAAATGCCGCGTCCAACTGTGCACACTGTACGAGGTCACTCCGACAGCGATTGAAGTTTCGACGGGGATGACCGTCCTCTACCCCGACCCTCCCACCCGCTAAATCCCCCCGCGACCCCCCTCGCGGTTCCGGACGTCTCTCATCGCAAGTATCGGAGAAATATCCCCATGTGTTCTGAAGGTTTATATCACGGGGCTTTTGAAAGGGCATCCTGTATGATGAGGAAAGGATCATTAAAAACATCATTTCCAGTCACGGTTGAGGGAAGGGGAAATCTAGAACGAATAGTGAAACTATTGCGAGAGATTTAAAGATGGCTTACGGATTCTAAGGAGGGCCAGTGCGGTAGAGGAAGAAAATAATGGGGAAATGTTTATAAACGGCTGCACTGAACTAGGGTGGATCGGATTCTTATGCAAGACTATCAAATCCGCTTCGAACTTTTTCTTATATATTTATTTTTCCTCGACGTAATCCGCCAAATTGCTCGAAAGGTTTCGCTTTGCTCTCATCCCTTGACCGGGGATAAATATCAATATAATATGACAAGATCACCCGTGACTGGAAAATGTATATATAAATAAATAAATACATGTTTATATGTATATGACATTAAATAACGCCCAGTCAATGCTCAACATTAAAGCATTTTTCCACATATATAACTCAAATTCCTTACCTTTAAATCAAAGTTAAATTCAAGATTTTCAGTACAATTCTAGGAAGTACTGGTGTTATTCCCAAGGGGAAACGGACGTTAAAAAAGTGTGATGGGACCGGGACTCGAACATGGGTCTCCCAATTGCCGGTTGGTTGCTCTACCCATTGAGCTATCCTACCAGAACGCTTCTACACTTTGGGAGACTTTGCAGGCAAGGGCGCGTGATTTCGTCCAACTAAGCGGCATCATTCACTTGCCTCGTAGAGGAGCCGAACATACAAAGTAATGGAAAGGAGATAAGGATAACACACAAGGAAAAGGGTTTATATGACCAGGTTTTCTAAGTGCACGCCTTATCGTGCCACGTCACCTAAACCCTTATCCAAATGGTGTGATCAACGAGACAAGAAGCTACCTGGTTACCAGAAAACCAGCAGTCCAATTTTAACTATAAAAGAAAACCGCAAATCATTGCCTTTCACTTCACGATAAAATAGATGTGGAAATAGAAATTTTGCGGATTATTATAGATAACTTTGATTAACATTTTGATAAATAATTCACCGTAATTACTGTCCAACTGAATTATTTTGGAATAAATTATTGTTATCCAGTTAATGCTAATGTTTTGTACTTTGATATTTTCAGCTGATTTGAAGCGTGTTTATTTGTATTTACAAACAAATGTAGAAATGCGTACGCGTTCATATATGTATCTATAACCAGAGATACAGATGGGATTAAATCCACTTATGCAACCAGCAGCGGAAATAACTCGTGTAGCTTTCGCATCGAGATAGCTTTTCACGTATTTAATGACCTAATTTCCTAAATTGGCGTTATCAATTTTTTGTTGCCCCCAGTATATTTTTGAAGCCTTCGGCAAAACTATTCTCGACCTGCATTTGATATTTATCGCTACTCTCTCGGCGGTAGTCGGCATCATTGCCTTCAGTTTCCAATCATTTCTGCTGGAAACCATATATGGTACACAGTTTGAAAATTTGTTATATTTCCTATGCCTCTCTTGTATAAAGATAAAAATCAGACGCAATTATATAAATACGCTTATTTTTCCGAATAAAAGACTAGACGTGGATATTATCTTACATTCTAAACAAAAATTTGAAAGGAAGCATAGCGTATATCTTACGTGGATATTATCTTACATTCTAAACAAAAATTTGAAAGGAAGCATAGCGTTTATCTTGGGAATTATTTTTGTGACAATATACATTTCTTATTCTCTATATATTGCTACCGAATTCAATGTTAAATTTTAAGCTTTTTGTAATGCTTGATGTTAACGCTAAGAATTATGACAGGAAAAGGCGGTTACAGAGTTGCAAGGACAAATAAAATATTTGGGAGGTTCATAAGTATCTTTCATACCTTTACCACTAGATTTAATTAGAAATAAGTGGTATGAAAAAATAGGATGGATACCATAATATAGAATATTTGATGGAGATAATTATCACATAATACTGTATCGGTTCGAAATAGCGAAACATTTTTAAATATATGTCAATTTTATGTTAAATTTTCCGCTTCTTTTTTCAACGCCCCCATTATCACATAATACTGTATCGGTTCGAAATAGCGAAACATTTTTAAATATATGTCCATTTTATGTTAAATTTTCCGCTTCTTTTTTCAACGCCCCCATTGCAGCCAATGAAGTTTGCTGCTGTTCTGACAACGTATCTATACATGTACCAGATTAGTCTCTGTACTAACTGATGAATAAACATACCAAGTTAAATCTGAGTTAATTGTGAGTAAATTAAGAATTAAAATACATTTAAGACGCTAATTATTTCATATCTTTTGTTTTATATTTCTTATCGGTACCAGAAGTAGCCATGATTGGTTTCTAACATTGGGTGCTATTAAAATCAGACAAAATTACAATATAAAAATAACAAGAAACAAATATATTATTTTAAATTAACATGACAATGGAAGGAAATTTAAGGGACCGAGCAATGAATGCTAAATTTAGGAAAAAACTAGGCTTTGGCGAAAAAAGTTTCTCCAACCTGTGCAACATGGAAATATTAATTTTATAACTGCAAGGCTTGGCTTAATAATTATCTGTGCCGTCCTAGAACAGTATCAGAGTCAAGAGAGAAGATACTTCAATTTTTCCAGGAAATTTTGCCCTTATTTCTGACGGCACGGGGAGCTATAGCGAGTATTTATAATCACATGGATGAACTTTAAGTGTATATCCTGGAGCCACTCCCGTAGAAGGCTTTGATGAACTATGGGCATCGCCTATGTTATTTTTACATCACAGAGAGACCAAAATTACGCGCTTGTTTCAGAAAATTAAGCGTGTCGATGCATCTTCTAATTTTTTATATCGCCGGAACCATTTCCCCGGAAAACAGGTCATCCCTATTAGAGGAAAATTCGATTTATCTCTCGTTCCAGTTATTTTCAATTTCCTCATTAACTAATACGTAATTATGAGGAGCCCCAGGAACTATGGCATTATAATTTAAGCTGCGTGAATATCACTATCGCATAGTTATAGAAATCCATAACTAGCCACAATCCTCTTAGTGCCACTAGTTACAGTGATGTTCCTTTGCAATTCCTATACTCATAGTACAGTGTAATCTCTTCCTTCATGACTAACTTGTAGCTCCATTAAAAAAACGGTTAATATTTGAAAACAATTCGCTCCGTTCTAATTCCTCCGAAGTTAATTTACATGTTCATTCCGATAAAGAGGCTATCGAGGGATGAATTTTTTGCTCTGCGTTTATCTCCTCTTCGAGAACATTTTTTTCTATATAATCATCGCCACAGAGCGCTGAATAAAACTGAAAAGTCTTTCATTTGCAATTCACCACGCTGTTGTGATAAACTTTCATTATTAACTGGGAAAAGGCCAATATATTCCAGAGGAAAAATAAAGCACGAAATTCGTTCTGCTTATAAAGCGTGACCCTTCTCTTTATATCATATATTTAGCAGTTGAGCTGGTTTCGACGAGTATTTAGCTTATTAAAAACAGAAAACGATCGATAAATCACGTACGTCACAAAGGGAAAATATTAAAGAAAAAACACATGAGCTAACCAAGCAGGAAATAACTAGAATTTTACTGACTGGAGATGCGTGGTTGGATTGGAAATGAAAAGAATGGAGCTAATCTAAAAAAAAAAATTCGTCCCATTTGGCGGTTAATTATTTTCTCAAGCTAATGACGTATTCAAACTCTAGAGGGTTATAATCAACAACTCCTATTCCGCTTAGATATTGTCTCCTAACAAAAGTAAAATGGAAATAAAAGTATTGGGAAAGCAATAAAAGAGCATTCAACAATTTCAATATCACATATACATAAGGAGTCAACTCGCATTTTCTAGAAATGGGAGAGGTGACACAGGGCTTTTTCTCTGAAACATTTACACGCCAGATGAAGATAAGTATTTTGCAGGGAATATTCTAATGGCGAACCTATGTATTTATATAACTGTGACTTCCACCGGTAATTGTAAGCATGCCTCAGACAGGGCTTTCAGGCTATATCATGGCAATAGCGAACTCGGGCTTTAAGACACCTCAGCCAAAAACTGAGTAACTACTTAAAGCTGATAACGCATGAATACTTGCCTTGGATCAAGGTGCACGACTTCTCTTGGAAAATATAATAGATTAGGCTGAGCATATATGCATTTCTACTTAATTTTGCATTGAAGATATGAAAACAAAATTTGTTTTGAAAAACAGAGGCCTTGAGTTAATTCTTTCAGCAGTGTCGCCTGAGATATCTACAATGTAGTAACAGTCCACGTTTTTTACTTTTTATGATTTGTTTAACAATTGTATAGTAGTATCTTCTTCAAACTGTTATATTCCTGGTTTAATTGGCTTTGTTCTCTACTTCTACTGGATGTTAGATGATTTAAGAATGTGCGAATTTCAATGATTAAATCACATCAACATTATAGATGAATGTTACATGATTAAGTCAATTTGGAATTGGCTAATTGGCAGATCCTTTTCATTGTTTTTAAAATAGTAGTAGTCCGTGACCAAAATAATTTCATTAAATTTAATGCGAAAACAGTACAAATAAAACTTCGTGTTGCTTACCCAAGAGTCGAGTCATCCAGTCTGGGAACCTTAAAACCAGTCCATATTAAATAACTTTCGTTGAAAATACATATCTTTCATTTTTTAAAGGCTGTAGTACCCGAGTGCGGGAGAAAAATGTACGTAATATTTTTTTTAATTGCGCTGATATTGTAATATATAACCAGGAAAAAAATGCTTCCTAATTCCTACTAGCCAGTTCTTTCCTGTCTGTGATACATAAAACCCGCAACTTCTTTGAAGGGTGAGTGAGCAGTCTCTATGTTTACGTTGAAAAAGTAGCTAAACTGTCAATATCGTATGCGATGAATTCTAACATTGAATGAGGCAGAACTGGTCTCCCGCTTGCTTGCTCAAAACAAATAAACTAACCCAAGAGAACGATCTCTTCTTTTGATTACGAGGCTTTAATAGAATGAGATATGGAGTATTTTACTTTAACGAATAAAAGTAAAACAATGGAAGTTTCGTGAAATATTTAATCCAACAATATCAAATCTAATTTTTGAGGAATTTGTAATAGGTCTATCTCCCCTATGCATTAATATGAGAGCAGAGTAAAAAACAATATCCTCATGACGACCAAATTTACTGACGACAATGCATTTTGGTCACCATGAGGGCATTCTTTCAAAACCACAATATTCTTTACAGAATCCCTCCTTAAAGGTAATATGTTTGGAGCATGTTGAAATGTGTGTTGAAAACATAGTAATCTGCATTGATAAAAGGAGAGTCTGTTGTACAACGATATTTACATTTACATTCGTATCCTACGAGCCGCCGTATGGCGTATGGCAGAAGGCACGAAAACACCGAACTTCATAATTCACTAGATTCTTCCTACGCCTCATACTATTGGGATAGAATCGCGATGCACGAACACTGGAACTCTAATTTTAGGATAGTTCCTATGACAACCAACGTTTGTGAAATTTTCTACTTTTGTATTAGAACATCGTTAGGACATGATTTCACGGTGTGCGGTCTTACTTTATGGGTTGGAAGGTAAGAGGAGACTTTCAGTCCAAATGTCGTCCGAATAAAGACCATGCATTTTTTTTGTTGTTATTGATATTATTATTGTTGTTATTGAAGTTTTGCTATTATTATTATCTTTATTATTGTTAG
>KZ309468.1:7841-37537 GCA_000376725.2 Ladona fulva
GCTAAGCGCAGGAATCACTATGTCGCGTATTTCGTCATGTAAGTCACTACTCAGGAATTTCTCGAACAATCTGTGCCTAAACTCGAGTCTTCTATCGTCAAGAGAGTTCCAGCCGAGGGATTTAATCATATCTGATACACTGCTGTCGAACTTGTAGTCTCCCTTAACGAAACGAGCCGCTCTACGTTGTACGCGCTCTAGTTCCAAAATCAAACCCTTCTCGTGCGGATTCCACACCGCGCAGCAGTACTCAAGTAACGGGCGAACTAGTGAAAAATAAGCTACCTCTTTGACACACGACTGACTGTTCTGCTTTCGTGAAAATATTTTATCCATTTGAATACGTTTTTGTCGATAGCGTAAGCATTCATCTTCTGAATTACTTTAATGAGGAACACTCTGTCAAACGCCTTCCTGAAGTATCAAAATACTGCGTCTGTTCTAAAACCCTTCTGTTGCCTCAGCTACGTCATTTCACGAAAAGGTCTAACTGGGTTTCCCTGCGTAACCCGTGCTGGACTAATTGCTCCCTCTTTACTATGAAAAAAGGGCCTGATGATGCTAGGACACTAGCGAAACATGTTGCCATAAAAATTGCTGTGGAAGTGTACGAAACGGTCTTTATTTCATTGTAATGGCCTTCCACGAGGTAACGCCTTCCCATACTGAGTTTTTTCCCTCTTTACTAAGTTCAGTCCAATTCTTAGGAACCGTCCGTACCGAATACCGAACCGTATCCGTCACTCCAGTTCTTAGGAACTGGAGTGACGTTTCCTTTTTCCACGACATTGGGACAGTACCCTCATCCAATGATTTCTGGTAGAAGGGGAAAAGAAAGTATGTAAGCTCACTAGCGAACTTTTCAATGTCAAGGGAGGGAATACCTTCGGGTCCCGGAGCCTTTTTCCTATCGATCTGTCGCAATAACATTCCAATTCCAACAAGTGATAACTCAATGGGGCTCATTTCCGAGTTAATACGTGCAGTAAAATCATCATATTGGTCATTGTCTACAGTGAAGCATTTCTGAAAATGCCGATTAAGTAAATTCGCTTTTTCTGTCGAATTATTGATGGTAATTTCCTCTTCGCTTATTAGGCTTGGTACGGAAGACTGACTTCCACGAGCCTCACGAACACACGACCATAATTCTTTCTGATCGCCACCTAGTGATTACAACAAGGTTCTAGATTGATATTCCTGAAATTCTGTTTGTGCTTCTTCCCTAACTAGCTTCCGCACTTCTCTATACTTTTGCTGTTCGATTTCTATGTTTCCTCCGCAATCTTTAAGTGTTCTCAGTCGCGAGTGAATAAATCTTTGCTTCCTATGCAATGCTCGCAATTTTGGCTTCGTCCAACGTGGCTCCTTTCGCTCGCCCACAGTCTTAATGGAAACGTATTTAACTAAACCTTCTTTGATTATGCGACGAAACTCTATCCACAGCTATCATCGACTGTGTTCGCACCCACAAAGAGGCATAAATCATCGCTGCGCTCGTTAATGTAACTCTTGAACTCTGAAAATTTCGCTTCGCAAAATACGTATTCTTGCCTCGGTGGCTTAAGAGATTTAACCATAAATGCCTTCACTTCTGCCATTATCACTTCATGGTCTGAAATACCGTCAACTACATTGAGACTTGTTATTATATGTGGATGAGATGTTGCTATAAATCAAGAATGCTTCCTTGAGCCTCACTAGCCGGCCGAGTTATCTTCATATTTACTTGGTCGAGACCATGCAATGAGAAAGTATCGATTAATTTCTGCGATATTTTTTTCTCTCTTCTATTCCTCGTTCCAAAAATCCTGGCAGTATTGCCTTATGGGGGAAACGGAAAGCCTCGCGCCGGGTCTCCTTTACGCGGGGCGTCTGATTGAAATGGATAAAATTAAGATTTGTAGTATACGATAGTCGATTTCAACTTAAATTCTGATGAAGTTTGAATGAGAATGACTTCATCAACATAGAGATGAAGATTTTATGCTTTTATGTCAAAGGAAACAAAGCTTAAAGGAAATATTGAATGAATGGCTGCGATTTTCACCCGTCAACATTTTTGAAACTGCCATTACTCGCTTCCAACACAACATAAAATGCTGATTTTTTCTGTGATTGCTCTTTGCATCATCCGAACGCATAAAAATCACATGAGATTAATTTTCGCGTAATCACGTCTTCGTAAAAAATTGTGAAATCATAACGTAACTTTCGAAAAATTTGGTCGTGCAGTCTAATTTATACGTCGCCTAAAACTTTTTTGTTCCTCACGTGACGAAGAACTTGTCGCGAGAGAAATTGAGAAAAACGTTGAAATTTTTATTTACAGTTTGTTTCGAGACGTTATCTTGAACAGAACTTTAGTTTTTGACTTTCATATCCGAGAGAGTAGTCGCCTCGCGCTTCGATTCGCGGTGGCTGATTATGCTACGCGAACCGAAATCGATGAAAGCCGGCCAAAGTTAATGATTTTAAGTAGATTTTGCGATTTTATTCTTTTCTACTTCCGCCATTTCTACTAATTATCAAATTATATAATTTAAATATATAATCAAATTCAATAAAATTTAATGTCACCAAGAATATTAACGCTGGTAATAGCAAAAATAAAGTAAAGCGTTACAGTATCTACAGCGCTTCATGTGAATGTATAGAAAATGTTCCTGTCCACTGGTAAATATGGCCAAATACATTATCTGTACAACTTAGGAAAATCAACGTCACTACAGCGTAAGTAAAAATCACTATTCACAAAACGTTTGTTGGTACATGTATGTACGATAGAACAATATGATGATCCCATGAAAAGGAATCAAATGCATTCACTCCCTCCTCAAGTTTCAGCGCAAATATTTTAAACAGAATTTTAGAGCTGAAGTGAGAATAATATGACGGATAAACTAATATTCTTCAAAAAGAATGTATGGTAGGAAAAAGAACTCTTGGTAAAACTTTCACGAGACTCAAACGCGAACTACAGAAAATACTCTTTTTTGGCTGCAAGCTAACACAAAACACTGCAAGGACTCTTCCAAACGAATGCGAAAGGGAAACTAAACTCTATTTTAGCTAAAAATGTCATCGAAGTACCAGCAATGGCAGAAGAGCAATAAAACAGGAAAGCCGCGGGAAATCTTCTAACGGAAAATCAGTCTTAATACACATATGTTTCCAAAAACTGGAGAGGGTACAAAATGCAGTTTAAAGGCATCGAGAAGGGCTGGGGAATACCATTCTTAATCCCTTAAGACTGGAGGTCAAAGAAGCGAGAGCACTCAGCAGAGGTTCACCATTGTTTGCCAAGTGTCCCACTCCTTCCTCCCTTTCTCCGAAGGCAAAAGAATACTGTTACTATAATTTTTAGGTAACAATTTGCACACGAGTCAAGTACAAATGCCACTTTATTTCGCTGAGGAAAAGGGATACCGCCAAGCAGAAGACCCTGAGAGAGCTTTGTTTGGCAGAAAAAAACTGTCTGGAAAGGAAAAAGAATTCCTGCCTGCCGAAAATTAAGCTTCCATTAGTGTCGAACGTCATACGCTCCAATACATCGGAAGATCGGAACCCCAGAGGTTACCGAGTAAGAATTCATTCTTCAGTGGATGGGATTGTAAAAGACCCAAATTTTCAATCTTTCCTTATCTAAAAAAATATAATTTAAATAGAATGCTGGAATGAAATCTTCCTTGATAAAGGGAGGATTGATAAACTGATCTTGAAAATGTATCAGTAGATACATATGCTCAAGCTTATTCACTGACTGAAATTAAAAGCATAAGTTTACCGATATAAGCCGACCGTGGCTAATTTATGGCACACGTGCAAGGGAAGCTTTGACGCGACTAAAAGTACTTATCAAATCCAAAGTCGAAATGCTTTCACTTAAAACTAAATCATTGAAAACTTATTGAAAATAAAATTTCAGAGGAGAAAAAATAGCAAAATCTACTTAAAATCATTAACTTTGGCCGGCTTTCATCGATTTCGGTTCGCGTAGCATAATCAGCCACCGCGAATCGAAGCGCGAGGCGACTACTCTCTCGGATATGAAAGTCAAAAACTAAAGTTCTGTTCAAGATAACGTCTCGAAACAAACTGTAAATAAAAATTTCAACGTTTTTCTCAATTTCTCTCGCGACAAGTTCTTCGTCACGTGAGGAACAAAAAAGTTTTAGGCGACGTATAAATTAGACTGCACGACCAAATTTTTCGAAAGTTACGTTATGATTTCACAATTTTTTACGAAGACGTGATTACGCGAAAATTAATCTCATGTGATTTTTATGCGTTCGGATGATGCAAAGAGCAATCACAGAAAAAATCAGCATTTTATGTTGTGTTGGAAGCGAGTAATGGCAGTTTCAAAAATGTTGACGGGTGAAAATCGCAGCCATTCATTCAATATTTCCTTTAAGCTTTGTTTCCTTTGACATAAAAGCATAAAATCTTCATCTCTATGTTGATGAAGTCATTCTCATTCAAACTTCATCAGAATTTAAGTTGAAATCGACCATCGTATACTACAAATCTTAATTTTATCCATTTGAATCAGACGCCCCGCGTAAAGGAGACCCGGCGTGAGGCTAGCTACTTTCCTTATGGAAGAATACACGGGGTTTTTCTCCCATAAGAGCCCATACTGACTGGAACGGTTGGAACGCTCTATAGTTTTCGCACATTTTACATTTTCCCAACTTTCTTGATAGTATTATTTTCCCATTATTCTTTTATGATAATATTATATTGATTGAATAACAGCTGTTCGGAATGACCTTAACTGTAGATTTCAAAAATAATTATCGTCAACTTTCTTACTGAATGAAAGTGCCGTTCTCTCTTAAGAAAGTACACTTTTACAAATATTTATTTATCTTTCAATTAAATACTATTGTTTTACTTCTAATACAAGAAATTTGTTTTTAAAAAACAATATCATAATGCTTTAATTGGAAAAATAGTGAAAATGTTGTCAAAATATGCTGTTTTTCCAAAATAATGAGAAATATAGTTAGAACAAGCCATAACGCAAAAAACAGCCTTGGGGTGTGAGCAGCATCTCGCACTAGTAACGACGCAACGTAACAAAAATTCGCGAGTATCAGAGGGTTAAGAAGTTCTTCTGAAGAGCGCCCCAATGGCTCAAATGAAAGAATAAGAGGGTGGAAGCGGAATGAAGTGATTGAGAACAAAAACAGGACCTTGAACATTCTTTGTAACTTAACCATTTCCTGTTTTTCAAACTAGGATTTCATATTAAAGAGTATAATTGTTGAGAAAGTTAATATTTGATTTATTCGAAACTTATCAAATCTAATTTAATAATTTTCCTTCTCGGACTCTCACCATAAACATACATTGCCTCATGGAATTCCAAAGAAAAATTTAATTTTAGGATACTCCAGCCATATAATGCGAAAAGTTTTGTTTATATCTGGTAGGTACTTTCTCGCAGGTAGAATGAAAAAACTACAATTTTTTCGTATTATTATTATTATTACTAATATTTAAATTGCAAAACTATATAAGTTAAGAGCAAAGGAAAAGATTGTCACAACTCACGCAGCTTCCGCAGACACTTCTGGATTGGGATGTGGTCTCTTAAGCCGGAAGTGTCCTTCCAACGGCAAATACCACTCCGAAAGCAGAGAGGAAGATTCCAAGTTGAGTTGATTTGCTGCTTCTTCAACTGCGCTCATGTCTTCGGCGCTTAGAATGGCTGGAAGCACTCGAGGGAGGTAATCGTCTCCCACAAGAGCCTGTGCAAGAAGAAAGTCATTTTTTATTCAATCCATCAGAGATATGCCTATTTATAGAAAAGAGCCGCTCTTCCTCTAATCACTGTCGCTATTATTATCCAACTACGAGGGAGTTCTCAGCACTCAAGGAAACGAACTTTCTTCTTAAAAATTTATTTATTTAATTAAAAAAAACCTTTAACCCCTTCAAAGTACTCTCCAGTGGTAGTAATGCACTCGTCTAATCTTTCATTCTATTGGTCAAAACAGTTTTTAAATTCGTCTATTGTGGTGCACGACAGAGTCGCCGTCGTTTTTTCTTCACCCTTGTAACGTCGGTCAAACGCTTTCATGTCTCTCTTCATTGGGAGAAATAAATAAAGACGCAAGGTCGGGTGAATAGGAGGGATTGAGCGCAAGAGCGATTTTTGTTCAAATTTTGGCCCAAACAAAGGGCTATGTGAGCACGAATTTGGCAGCCACTTGTTTTATTCCCAAACCGTTCAAATTCGCTGAACTGTCACTCGAGACGGCTCAACTTCTTCAATGATCCGTCATGGATCTATCCGGATGATTTTGCGACGTTTCAAGTTTTGTCATCTTTCGCCAGGGGGAAGGACTACCAGAGCGATGTTTGTCATTAATTGACATTTCACCTCTTTTGAAACGAGAAAACCATTCAATCACTTGATAATTCCCAAAGCATCATCCTTATAGGTCCATTTTAACATTTGAAGATATTTTGGACCTGTTTTTCCGAGCAAGAAGCAAAACTTAACGGATGCGCGCTGTTCACGAGAATCAGCCATTGCAAAAATAACGAGCACACAAACCAACTGTCACTGAAACATACACACATGCCCAACGGAACCCTCTTTAGCGACGACGCTTGTCTTACTAACTCGGTAATGGTAGCTCTATACGTACCTAGCAGCAGAACAGGGTACATACAACAGAAAGTCCGCCCGCCACAGCATCAGTTTGGTTTATTTTGGGTAGCCCTCGTATTTCTTTCATCAGAAATCTTTTTTTGTTTTAAAGATACCCCTCAAGCGTAATCATTAAAAATGTCGATGTTTCTCGAAAAAGACCTCTAACGCCTTGAATTTGTGTGGTCGTTCGAACAAATCAGGCCAAAGAATCGATAATTCATATATTAACGCCGTCGAGAAGATCCCGATTCGTTTTGGCAAATGGTTATGTTGGAAGGAAAACAGTTCTAACTTTAGGTCTGACAACTGTCCTAATATATGCCGGAGATTTAAGTTGACTCCTCTGAGGACGAGATGAGCTGTTGCCGATATTTTATTTCTTAGGAATGTTCCTGTTGGATAGATTGATTCCGAAGCTCTTCTCAATATGATAAACTTCAATGTGCCCTTGAGAAGGTCTAGACACACTGTCCTATTCCGTGTACCATTTGAAAGGGTGGGTCTGTAAACATGAGCCTCTCACAAGAATGATGCGAGCAGCCAATGAAATCCTGAGAAGGAACAATTGTATTGATTTTTGCAATGGCTCACTCCGTATCTTGAAGCATAAATCGTGTACAACTGTGTCTTGATAATGATTTTTGTCTATTAAAAAAAAACTCTTTTATGTTTTATTATTATTAATTTATTATGTTATTTATATTACATCACATGTAATTGGGTCGACAAACCTGTTTGTGATAAATAAATTATTATTATTAATAATAGTCTGGTGTGCGTTTCTCGAAACTGAAAATAAATACTACAAAAAAGCGAGTACATGAGCGGGTAAGGTGTACTGCGGGGTCGCCTATACTCCGATCACAAATTTTCAATTAATTATTGCAGCGAAACTAAGGCCCATTCACACGAACCCCGTGACATCTATTAATTACTCCACTACCACTATCACCACAAGAATTTTCATCAAAATCCCCGGGAAAAAGTGAGAGCCTCTCTGTTTAGGCTATAGTGTTCCAAGGTGGGCGAGTATTTTTTTTGTGCTTCCGAGCGCACTTTGACCTTTGACCATGTTTAAATAGGAAGCAGTTAGAGGAGGGGTGTAATAACTACGTAGAAAACAATTACAAGATTCGGGGAAGCTTTTTTGGCGACGAAGGTGAGTAAAGAAGAATATTTTTGACCCAATTTTTAAATTAGATATAAAGGAGGTCCTTCAAATCCAACCGAGGCAAGTTAGAGATTAAATTAATAAAAGTTGAATAAAAAAAGCACTCGCATTTTATTACTCCTTCTGAACGTCTTTCACCGAGGGAGATTGAAAGAAAGACTTTGAAAACATTCAATGACAAAGGAGAACGTGAATGCTGATGCAATTTTATTTCATTATTGCTACTCACCTATGTTTATACATCGTAATACAGATATTTCGTTCGCATATCTTGAATCAGGAAAAATTGGCATGCATTCGCTTACGTGTTTGCATCGGGTGTTTGAAGATGTGGATATCCCGACCATGCCCTTTCATTAAGAGAGACATTTCTGAATAAATACCAAGTTACCAAGTACAGTTTGTCCTTTAAGCGTTATTCAAACAAATAATCGCCATCGTATGCGTTCCAGACCTTCCGCATTGACTGTGGAATGCGCCCCGCCATCGTGATATTTTCTAAATGACCTCTAAATGCTTCCGCGTTCTCATACGTGCCGAGCGGTGACTACGCCCTTTCTAATGTTGGGCGTTATCCGGATCCTGTTGCCAAGAGTAATTGCACTTGGTATATAAGGACGGTGTATCGCCACACAATTTACACAAACACCGTCGCAAGCAGCATCAGAGGAATATCTCACCGCAGCAGTCACCAGGTGTGTATGTTGTATATATTTTTACTTTACTATCTGTAATTAAAGTTGGAATCTGAATTTGATTGTCGTTTATTCTAGATGTCTTCAATCAGAGAAAAATTGATTGCCGCCCAGAATTCCAGAGGCCGGAGAATACTTGAAAAGGGAGGAATTGGAAGAGAAGCGGAGATATACCATCATCAAATTGGAGGGGAGAACAACCCGTTTCGGAGCTGTATTGGTGGCAACCATTATGTTCGATGGGAAGGAGAGACAAGTTTTTCTTCCGAGTATTTTTCAACTCGATAAAAACGAGTTGTTAGACTTTAAGGCGGGGACTCTAAAAATGTATAAAGAAAAAAATTTAATAAAAATTGAATAGCATAGATGAGGTGATTAGTTCCCCAACACTCCCCCCTCTTTTTTTCCCCTCTTCGGGTACGTTAAAGCAATGAGAATTTTCTCTTCTCTCATCAATTACCAATTGGGTGGCAAACGGGGAGAATGTCTTCCAAACTCCAGTGCATTTCGGAATGTCCCAGAGCCTTTCTGGGGGACACCGAGTTGCATGTAGTAAAACACGAGTCTGGTAGACCTTTTAAAATTTACATAGCTAGAGACCAACTAGTAACCAATAATACCGACTTCACATTAAATATTAAACTCAGCAAGCCGTACTACTGCATCTTTAGACATCAAACTCGAACGTTTGATATTGTTGGAGAAAAGGTAATTTTCTCTGGCTTCGAAGATGGAAACGGTGAGGTGGAGCGATTCAATATCACATTGGAGTCGGAGATAACCGATCCGGAAAATCTACACAAAGCTAGGATGCAGATTCCAGTTATTTGGCTGGACATTTACGAGATCAGAGGCGGAGACAACCCCTGGAGAATGGACGAGGTTGATGGAAATCTACCACCAATACTCGGTGCTTCCAAGAAACCGGTTTTTTACTCCGACCATGAAAAATCTCGAGTGAAATATAGTAGCACGAATGCGAGCAAGGGGACTCGGCTCTGTGTGATCAAGTTTGAAGTTGAAATTGTCGAAAATGTAACAAGGCTGATCAAAAATCCACGTATGGTTGTATTCTGATTGTTTTGAAAAAATAAAAATTTGATTAAAATATCACCACATGTGTTTTTTCATTTCTTATCCTCGGAGGGAAGTAGGTAACGATAAAGAAAACAAATAGATTTTTTAAAGTTTACAAATTTATTAGTTCACAAAAGTCACACAGAACAGAGAATGCAACATTTCAACAATAAAGAAAAAATAGAAATTTTATAGTTTACAAATTTATTAGTTCACAAAAGTCACACAGAACAGAGAATGAAACATTTCAACAAATATTATTTTTAATACACCAATCAGCTAGTTTGCGACAGTTTTTCCTGGCGCATTGAAAATTACCTTTTACGTGTGGACCTATTAAACACCCCTCCCTCGTCTCTAGCTTTTTCAACGAAGGGCAACCGTAAAGTTCTAGATTTATCACGTTAACCCCCCTAGGTAATAGACTACTGAGAAAGGAACATTTCTGAGCCCCTTTGGTAAACAAATGTTTAAAGTGATTCGTGTATAACCGAATTATATCCCCCAATTTAGAGTACTCAATGTCTCCAGAATGTTTATCCAATCCATGGTAATTTTCTTTCAACCAAGTAACATCTTTCGTGGCGTGCGTAGATGGCGATTTAAAAAGCCACGTATTGCAGCATTTGTTCTGCACATCGATTATTGCCAGTTCTTTAATAATATACTTTCCATCACTTCCTTGAAAACCTTGAAACTCGATTATCGCACTCATTCCGATAAACTCCCAACTTACAAGGTTTTTAAGCCCAATGCCAGAGGTTGAGAGTATATCAAAGCGGGTGATCGACTTACGAGAAAATTAATTCCGCGCCAGCGGTCGACCTCCCACACACACACACTCAGAGAGTTATCGTCAATTCCATCTTTAATCTCTGAAAATCGAGTTTGCTACCGCTTGGTGTGATGGAAGAGTTGGCAAGAAATCTTTGCAGGTTAATGCTTTCGTTTTGCAATGAATCAAGAGATAGAGTTATCAATTCCGAAAGCTCAAGGAGATTGCCCCACTCCTCAGAATTAATCTTAAATAACCCACCCTGCAGGTTTCTTTTGCACAATAGGTATCGGAACCTAAAATAATTTGCATAATTTCCATAGGAAAGCCAACAAAAAGGTAATTGTTTCTTTACACCAGTTGAAAAATAGTCGTTAACCTGTCGTTAATCTGTTTTTGAGTAACAATAGTAGTCCATTCGGACTTGGAGACTGTAACACTGTTCTTATTTTTTTGGGTAAATTGCACGACCGCTTCAAAGTCTCTGGTCGGGTCAAATCCAATGCACACACTTTTTGATTTTGCACTATTTAAAAAGTACACTGTTTGAAGCACAAAGTTATTATAACTGGAATAGGTCCTAGGAAGACTGGCAGCAGGTCTCTCCCTTTTGATGGGCGGAGACTCCCCCTCCTCCTCTTTCTTCTTCTCCAGGATGACTACTACTATTACTGACGATCGATTAGGATGCACATTGGTTTTAAGAGGAAGCGGATGGAATAGGGGAAGGTGCACACTCTGAGGAGGAGGAGGGGCAAGGATCGACGTCAGATTTTATTCTATTATATTGAAACCACTGAGCGAGAGCATGAGCGTTACGTAACGCACAAACACTATTTCGTAGTTTATGACATGGGTTGAGGCAGGAAAAGGTGATGAAGCTGCATTTGTCGGGGGATGGGCAGTTTAGTTCCTCTTCCATGGAGATGAACGTGCGATTGGTTAGATTTTGTAGGAAATCGCAGATCTCTTTGCTGAAGGCGTAGAGAGCCGTCGATCCCTCGATTATGGATTCAAGGGCCGGCAGTAGTTCAACGTGGGAGATGAATCCGTTCTCAAACGATGGCTCGTCGCAGTGCAGAGGGTCGTAAAGTTGAAGCCTTTTTCCTCCACCGGTGAGCTTTCCATGGCGACGAAAACTACCCCAGAATATGCGGTTCGAGTCGAGGTCGATTGCGGCCAGCTCCGTCACTCCCCCCTTGGAAAACGTAACGTCCACGACGATCTGCATTTCACCGACTCCTTTTCTCTAATGAGCCTCTCCTCTCACGAACACTGCATTTAATCTCGAACAACAAAGCTGCGCCCTCAGATGACACTTCCTCCCCAATCTCGCCTTCTCCGTCGGGAAGTTGGGATGAAACAGTCTCAGCAAGCGACAGTCGTTGCGATGAGGGATGGTATTATGGAATTGTGTCAGGAATTTGTGCAAGGACAGACCCGAGGATTTACTCAACGCGTACACACAGCAATATTCCCCGCAAGTGTCTGAATTAAAACTCTGAAGTTGTTTGGTATTATATGCCACTTTGAATCTTTGCAAAAATCTCAAAATTGACTGAATGAAAGGGGGGTTCCCGTACGAATCAAAATACTCTGCACGTTTGTTTAGAACATGTATCGCGACCCAATGACTACCAGGTTTTCGTGATGGATCTAAATTTACAATGCATAAGCCTCTGTCTGGCTCGGGTAATTTATCCGATGGAAAAACACCGCGAAAAGAGCGACTAGTACGAGGATCGCGACCAAGGATGCGTTGTATATCAAAAGTATTCATGGTGAAACCATTAAAACGTTTCTGGACACGTCGACTTCAAAAGCCGCATTATATACCGCATACACTAAGCAAGTGATGGTGTTGGGTAGTTCCATTTCGAATTTAGCATCGATTCGCACAGAACCTTTTTTTGCAAGACTAACGTGTTCTCCATCGGCCACCAAATCAGGCGTTAAATCAAAGGCTAAAATGAAAAAACCATGTGCGAACATATCCAACGTCACCTGACTTCCTCTATCAGCATGGTGTATCCCCAATCCCGAGAATAAGGACTTGTACGCGCGAGTCCAATACTTTTGCGAATTAAAATTCATCGATAATCCATGCATAGGAATTTGAGTTCCGTCAACGAAGAGAGAGAAATCGGTTAAAGAGTAATGCGCAAAGGCGAATGGATTTTTGCTTCGTTTACCCACGTATGCATCATTATCGACCATGGCAAAAAGTAGCGTGGTTGGGAGGGTGCCTAAAATTACATTATCATGACTTATCGACTTACTTCCCGCGGGGACTGTGAACGACTTTACTTCCACTCGTTTATATGGATAAATTGCATTGGATGTGTCTGTTAAGACTTTAGTGTGTGCCATCAGAATCCTCGGACTAATAGTATAGTGTGTTACGTGTAATGTAGCATCTAAGATTTTCAACATTGATGCATTTTCATCATCTTCCAGTATGTAAAAGCTAGGCTTTGCGAGAGATAATTTTATACCGAGGGTTACACCACCCATGAGATAAAGTGATTGAGAAAAAATATCCCCATGTAACTTTCCGACCAATTGTACCGCCTTGCTATTTGCAAACAAATTCCTCCGCTTTGCAAACCCCACATTTGCGTCATCCTGTTTATTGATATCGTCCCCTGTATCGATCACCCATCCATCGCATGCCAAATGACTTTCGGCGGATTCCTTGGAATAGTTTAATAAATTCTCAAAATACGCGCGGTAGGCATAGTGATCATCTGAGGGTGTAACCTGCGTACCGTTTATGTACACGTTACATTGATCGAATAGAGAATGTAAAATGTTGTTTACCACACCGGGTTGTTTATCAACATCACCACTAAGATTGGTTCCATCTGCTTTACACAATTTTACCAGCAGTTCCAATTCGATTGTAGCCAAATCAATGTACGAGTCCGTGGAGGTAGTTATGGAGAATTCTAAACTCGATTGATTATCCAAGGACGAAAGAGTTTTATACGGCACCGTTCTATTCCCAATAATGCTCGTTTGCACCGGTGGATGTTGAAACAGATCCAGAGGCGAAAGCATAACCTCCTTCTCCTCCATGGTTAAGAAAATATATCAGCCGATCTCTTCCCCCTACGCTTCCTCTTACCCGAATGATGTTTAATCACGGTATGCTTTCTTTTTATCCCCTTATTCCTCACCCAAAGTCCATCCCCACTCATGCGTTTTAGTTTCTCTTCCGCTTTTCTTTTCAAATTTTCCCCCGCCTCATTTAAGCGAGTACTCAATATGTCCTTGACCGGTTTCTTCCCGATATCCGATAAAATACCAACACCCGCGCTAGCCGCTTCTTTGCCCAAAGTTTGTAATCCCGTATTAAACAATGGTCTAACATAGCGCCAAATACTGCTGAAAAAGTTTGATAAACCTCTCCCCCTCTGAAATCTATAACTAGCACTATAGACGGGTCCTAATTCACCACCGCTTTGTTTTGTATAATATACGACGTAACGATGTACGTCACTTGCCATCTTAACTGTAAATGAGAGCAGCAACTATTGCGATACTCTTATAAAGTGTAAAACTAAGAGGGACGGTGTGTCGTTGTTGGAAAATGTGAGAGGTACTCCTACCCCATCCGTCAACAAAATCTCAATCGTTTCCAACTCTGCCCTTTCTACTGTAATGTAATATGGAGCGTGAAATATATGATGGTTCTTATTACTCGCATCCACAATTCTCAGACATCTACTCAATGAATCACCAAACGATAGCGGTTGAATTATATTGGTATATACGAAAATATTCCTCGTAGAATGGTTATCGCTCTTTAAACAATCACTCAATTCCGCAACGGCCACACCTAATCTTTTGATATCGCTCGTTATTATCCTTAAATCGTTGGTTAGCGATTTATATACCCAAGTCGTCGTAGATTTTTCAAGTTCATTTAGTTTGGGTGCATTTGGATCCCTGTTATAAGCTGGGGATGGTTCTAGGGGCGGTTCTATTTCATCTATGCGAGAAGTATCCTTTTCCGTTAAATCCCGGTATTTATGTAATGTAAACGCGGCATGTTGTAGGTCGTAAGATATACGTCGCTGAGATTCTAGTTTATACCGTGATAGCGTCTCATTTATTAAAGCGGGGAAAGATTCGTACACTCCTGGCAGTATTGTGTATGTAACCCACGGCGATCGAACCTGCACTCCGATATCGAACGTATGTTCTTCCAAGCCATAATAGTCAGCAAAATGCGTAAGCTCTGGCGGAAACATTGAACAATACACCCAATAACTAATGCAAGAGAATTTTTTATCTGCATCAAGTTTAAGGAACGGTGTTAGCAATGCCTTTGCGATAGTATTATATTCACCGGGGGTGATAATAAAAAAGGAGCCATCATAAAGTCTCACCCTAACACTATCAGCAGCAGCTCCTGACATAACGGAGGATGAATAAACTCTACCAAACCCACCTTCCATTCCCCCTCTTTCAAAATAACCCGTTGCGAGAGTTTAGTCCAAAAATGTGCGGTGGTATTCTCTTTGAAATAATGCCTCGAGCTGTTGCTGGGGAGGTATAAAAAAAACGTATCCGAAAACATAGACATTACCAATGACGTCTCCTAAAGTGTAAGATTAGAATAGAGGGAATATTACCACTAGGAAAAGGTATCTTTTCCCCAAATTGATCCGCTAAAAAAATTTCGATGCTTTCTATATCAAATGTATCTAGAGGAAAATAATACGGAGGATTGAAAATGTGATGTCCGGTACTCGAGTCTACGATTCTTAGACATCTACTGCGAGAATCTCCAATCAATTGGGGCTTTATGATATTGCAGTAAACGAAAATATTTATCGGTAGCGTAGTAGTAGTAAACCCAACACGTGTTTCACCCGCTTCATTTCTCGTCCTATTATCACGTACATGTGGTGGAAATGAAATTTCTACCAATCCCACCTCCCAATTTTCATCATCCAGCGTAATTCTTTGCTCTAATTTTGTCCAAAAGTGGGAAATCGTGTTCTCTTTGAAATACGACTTGGAGCTATTACTCGGTAAAAAGACGTAAAAACCATTCATCGTAATGTTTTCAACGCACTTGCTTTCACCCACGAATTAAACGAATCTGGATACCCCATCCACTTCACAAAATATTCCCAACCGCGACCTTTCCTACGTCGTTTTATTATTTTCTCAATTTTAAACTCTGTCTCTTCCGATACATCAGTTTTACTCAATTCCGGTTCGTAGAAAGAGCCCACTATTGGTTCACCGTTCAAATCCACTAATTTATACGTCGGAACCCGATTCCCACGAAGTATCGATTCTATTCTGAAAATCTCGGTGGTGAAGTTTGGTTTATATCCTTTTCTAAAAGGCATTCGCTCTTTAGAAATTCTTACGTAATCCCCAAGCGAGAAACGAGGTGACCTTGGACGTGTTATAAATTGTTTCGATCTTATTGAAAAAGAATTTCTATGATTAACACATGCTGGTGAAACCCCAATTGAAGAATGAATCGAGTTGTTATAAGCTTGTATCAGTTTTGGTAATACGGCAACATAATTATAGGTGCTGTACCGCGTAAAGTATTTGTACATTTTGGTTTTTAAAGTCCTATTGAATCTTTCTACCACCGCCGCCTTCACATCCGGGTTATTTGTTACGTAATACTTGATTCCTTTCGAAGAGAGGAACGCTTTAAACTTTTTGTTATTAAATTCGGTGCCCTTATCAGATTGGATTTTTAAAGGCTTGCGCTGTTTGAATATCGTTCGAAAAGCCTTGATGATTTCATCGGCGGATTTGTTTTTCAATGGGATGGCCCACGCGTACCTCGAGAATAAATCTATCACAGTTAAAATATACATATATCCTCCATTGTATTTCTTTAATGATTGCATATCATTCAAATCGCATTGCCATGTTTCATCTATATAATCCACCATATAAACGTTTCTCTTAAACTTCTTGCGTATCGGGCGGTGCAATGTGTGTGCATCTTGAAAATTTAACCACTCCTTTATTTTCTTTAGCGAAACACGTTTTCCGGAAGCTTCCCACAGCTTTCGGGCGGTGGAGAAACCGGCTGAGTGTGACGGATCATTGTAAATATTGCTCAAGGGTGAGGTGTCCACGGAACCTTTGGTTTTGGTATTCTTTCTGATCGTCTGGGAAGACTTCTTGGGCTTGCCACGGTAAATCTGGCCGGTTTTGCGGGTTTTAATGGGACCGATTCCACCAATTTTTGCGAGCGATCCAATCTTTTCATTAACTTTTCCCATTGCTCATCAATTTCCGCCTGTTCTTCCCTTAGTTTACGTATAGGATTTTCAACCGGTTCCGTTGATGGTTCCACTTTCGGGACTTTATCGACCCTTCTATCGGGGCTTGGTATTCGTTTACGTTTTTTTTAATAGCAATGGTGTTATCAATTATCGGAATGCTAATGGGTTTTTTATCTTCGGCTATCGTCGATAAATAATTATCTAAGATACGTTTATAGCGATTCCACTTTTGATCAGTTGGCAAACTTTTCTTATTTAATATCGCACGCATTTCCCTTTCCAGGAAAGATTTACGCTTATTAATGATTTCCCTATTGAATAGGTTAGGACTGACTAATAACATCTTTTGCAGACTCATTTTAAAAGACTTCCTAAAACGCCACTAAGTATGGATCCGAGGAGCATAGGTAGAAAACCACCTTTTTGTAAAAGAATCTTTCGTTTTTGTCTCAACGCACGTTTCCTATCACTCAATGCCCTCAACGCACAACGATGTTTACCAAGCTTCTTCTTTAATACGGGACTGACTTTATGATTACCGTTTAAAACATTCATGCAACACTCGCATAAGGCTTTTATAAAATCATCGTCCGCTGTTTTTATAATCGCGCTCCGTAGCTTTGGTTTCGCAACCTTTAATGCATGTAATAAATGCTTATTGGACTTCAACCGTTTCATTTTCAATCATATGTGCGGGGGCGTACACTACCGTTATCTCATCTGGAAAGATGTTTGTCTGAAATCTAACACAATCGCTCGTCTCTTGAGTGTTGTCTAACAGCAAATAGCCGAATGCCTTAGATGTTGCTTCCTTATATACTCGCACCAGCTCACTGGGTTTCTCCGGATACACCTGTCTAGCCAGGTGACCAAACTGTAATCGATCTCTAGGATTTTTAAACGCTACAATTTACTTTGCGTTCAAAGAAATGTTTCTCGATTGTGCGGATTGGTAGAAAATATTTTGCGTAATTAAGAAAACCGAAACATTAAAATGATGACTTCCTCTTGTAAAAAGCCGAGACATATCCTTATTATAGCCACCATCGATCATAAAATCATCTACAACGTATATTGCCGGATTACCGCTAGAATCTTCGATGGAGGGTATTTCGTGTTGGAATCGCACTCGCGACGAATTAATGTTCGATTCGCTTCCCGGGCTACAACACCAAACGATCTCGTCAATGTTATGATCAATCATATGTTCTAGATTTTCCAGGAATTTCGTTACGAACGTGGTCTTTCCGCAGCCCGAAGGACCTGCGCAAATGCAAGTAAAGGGATGCTTCCAGGCTAACGTCATGATTAACTCTGGAAATTTTAATTCGGGATCGAGCATTTAAAGTTTCTCAAGTTTCAGGAAACGCCTCATCGTGTGTTCTCTTCCTCGGGATTTTGTAATGCCCCCAAGCGAGTGTGTTGATTCCATCTTCGTAAATGTATCGCTTATCATCGAATGCATTTAGCGTTACTTTATTCATTTGCATCGTATACAACTCGTGTTTTTTGCTACGAATTACATTCATTTTTCTAAATTCGGTCGACTTTTCGTGAAGACAGCGAACGTAATCATCGAAATTTAGAGATTTTTCTTTGACGGCTTTGGTTATCCCCTTGGCTTTCTTTTTATCTTTTCCTCCTTCGACTTCGAACAAATACAATTTACTTCTTAGTCCGATAAAATGCGTCATTACTTTCCCATCGCATTCATCCTTAAATTTACCGATAATCTTTTTATTTTTGTCCGAGTAACACAAATGCTCCTTGGGGTAATTCGATGTATCAAACATATCGAGGTTATCCAGCATGTCTTCATTTATATCATCCGTTTTAATACTATAAATAAAGCTATCGGTGTGCGTGTAGGCCAAAGATAATCTTGTCTTATATTTCGGTAACATCACCCGATAGTGAAAATCGTACATTAGTGTTTTGCTAAGATCTAGAACGCAAAAACCAATGTATATAGGCTTGTTCATTTTGATGATGGACTTTCTGAGGTGAACGGCAACCAACGATTCTGTAAANAATCACCAAACGATAGCGGTTGAATTATATTGGTATATACGAAAATATTCCTCGTAGAATGGTTATCGCTCTTTAAACGATCGCTCAATTCCGCAACGGCCATACCTAATCTTTTGATATCATTCGTTATTATCCTTAAATCGTTGGTTAGCGATTTATATACCAAAGTTGTCGTAGATTTTTCAAGTTCATTTAGTTTGGGTGCATTTGGATCCCTGATATAAGCTGGGGATGGTTCTAGGGGCGGTTCAATTTCATCTATGCGAGAAGTATCCTTTTCCGTCAAATTCTGGTATTTATTTAATATAAACGTGGTATGTTGTAGGTCGTAAGATATACGTCGCCGAGATTCTAGGTTATACCGTGATAGCGTCTCAGTTATTAAAGCGGGGAAAGATTCGTATACTCCTTGTAGTATTGTGTATGTAACCCACGGCGATTGAATTTGTACTCCGATATCGAATATATGTTCTCCCAAGCCATAATAGTCCGCAAAATGTGTAAAATCTGGCGGAAAAATGAATTATTAACCAAATGACTAATGCAAGACAATTTTTTATCTGCATTAAGTTTAAGGAACGGTGTTAGCAATGCCTTTGCGATAGTATTATATTCACCAGGGGAAATAACAAAAAAGGAGCCATCGTAAAGTCTCACCCTAACACTATCAACAGCATCTATCTCCCGACGTAACGGAGGATGAATAAACTCTACCAAACCCACCTTCCATTCCCACTCTTTCAAAATAACCCATTGTGAAAGTTTAGTCCAATAATGTGTGGTGGTATTCTCTTTGAAATAATGCCTCGAGCTGTCGCTGGGGAGGTATAAAAAAACGTATCCGAAAACATAGATATTACCAATGTCGTCTCCTAAAGTGTAAGATTAGAATAGAGGGGATATTACCACTAGGAAATGGTATCTTTTCCCCAAATTGATCCGCTAAAAGAATTTCGATGCTTTCTATATCAAATGTATCTAGAGGAAAATAATACGGAGGATTGAAAATGTGATGTCCGGTACTCGAGTCTACGATTCTTAGACATCTACTGCGAGAATCTCCAATCAATTGGGGCTTTATGATATTGCAGTAAACGAAAATATTTATCGGTAGCGTAGTAGTAGTAAACCCAACACGTGTTTCTCCCGCTTCATTTCTCGTCCTATTATCACGTACATGTGGTGGAAATGAAATTTCTACCAATCCCACCTCCCAATTTTCATCATCCAGCGTAATTCTTTGCTCTAATTTTGTCCAAAAGTGGGAAATCGTGTTCTCTTTGAAATACGACTTGGAGCTATTACTCGGTAAAAAGACGTAAAAACCATTCATCGTAATGTTTTCAACGCACTTGCTTTCACCCACGAATTAAACGAATCTGGATACCCCATCCACTTCACAAAATATTCCCAACCGCGACCTTTCCTACGTCGTTTTATTATTTTCTCAATTTTAAACTCTGTCTCTTCCGATACATCAGTTTTACTCAATTCCGGTTCGTAGAAAGAGCCCACTATTGGTTCACCGTTCAAATCCGCTAATTTATACGTCGGAACCCGATTCCCACGAAGTATCGATTCTATTCTGAAAATCTCGGTGGTGAAGTTTGGTTTATATCCTTTTCTAAAAGGCATTCGCTCTTTAGAAATTCTTACGTAATCCCCAAGCGAGAAACGAGGTGACCTTGGACGTGTTATAACTTGTCTCGATCTTATTTTAAAAGAATTTCTATGATCGACACTTGCTGGAGAAACCCCAATTGAAGAATTAATCGAGTTGTTATAAGCTTGTATTAGTTTTGGTAATACAGCGACATAATTATAGGTGTTGTATCGCGTAAAGTATTTGTACATTTTGGTTTTTAAAGTCCTATTGAATCTTTCTACCACCGCAGCCTTCACATCCGGGTTATTTGTTACGTAATACTTGATTCCTTTCGAAGAGAGGAACGCTTTAAACTTTTTGTTATTAAATTCGGTGCCCTTATCAGATTGGATTTTTAAAGGCTTGCGCTGTTTGAATATCGTTCGAAAAGCCTTGATGATTTCATCGGCGGATTTGTTTTTCAATGGGATTGCCCACGCATACCTTGAGAATAAATCTATCACAGTTAAAATATACATATATCCTCCATTGTATTTCTTTAATGATTGTATATCATTCAAATCGCATTGCCATGTTTCATCTATATAATCCACCATATAAACGTTTCTCTTAAACTTTTTACGTATCGGACGATGCAATGTGTGAGCATCTTGAAAATTTAACCACTCCTTTATTTTCTTTAGCGAAATACGTTTTCCGGAAGCTTCCCACAGCTTTTGGGCGGTGGAGAAACCGGCTGAGTGTGACGGATCATTGTAAATCTTGCTCAAGGGTGCGGTGTCCATGGAACCTTTGGTTTTGGTATTCTTTCTGATCGTCTGGGAAGACTTCTTGGGCTTGCCATGGTAAATCTGGTCGGTTTTGTGGGTTTTAATGGGACCGACTCCACCAATTTTTGTGAGTGATCCAATCTTTTCATTAACTTTTCCCATTGCTTATCAATTTCCACCTGTTCTTCCCTTAGTTTTCGTATAGGATTTTCAACCGGTTCCGTTGATGGTTCCACTTTCGGGACTTTATCGACCCTTCTATCGGGGCTTGGTATTTGTTTACGTTTTTTTTCAATAGCAATGGTGTTGTCAATTATCGTAATGCCAATGGGTTTTTTATCTTCGGCTATCGTCGATAAATAATTATCTAAGATACGTTTATAGCGATTCCACTTTTGATCAGTTGGCAAACTTTTCTTATTTAATATCGCACACATTTCCCTTTCCAGGGAAGACTTACGCTTATTAATGACTTCCCTATTGAAAAGATTAGGACTGACTAATAGCATCTTTTGCAGACTCATTTTAAAAGACTTCCTAAAACACCGCTAAGTATGGAGCCGAGGAGCATAGGTAGAAAACCACCTTTTTGTAAAAGAATCTTTCGTTTTTGTCTCAATGGACGTTTCCTATCACTCAATGCCCTCAACGCACAACGATGTTTACCAAGCTTCTTCTTTAATACGGGACTGACTTTATGATTACCGTTTAAAACATTCATGCAACACTCGCATAAGGCTTTTATAAAATCATCGTCCGCTGTTTTTATAATCGCGCTCCGTAGCTTTGGTTTCGCAACTTTTAATGCATGTAGTAAATGCTTATTGGACTTCAACCGTTTCATTTTCAATCATATGTGCGGGGGTGTACACTACCGTTATCTCATCTGGAAAGATGTTTGTCTGAAATCTAACACAATCGCTCGTCTCTTGAGTGTTGTCTAACAGCAAATAGCCAAATGCCTTAGATGTTACTTCCTTATATACTCGCAACAGCTCACTGGGTTTCTCCGGATACACCTGTCTAGCCAGGTGACCAAACTGTAATCGATCTCTAGGATTTTTAAACGCTACAATGTACTTTGCGTTCAAAGAAATGTTTCTCGATTGTGCAGATTGGTAGAAAATATTTTTCGTAATTAAGAAAACCGACACATTAAAATGGTGGCTTCCTCTTGAAAAAAGGCGAGACATATCCTTATTATACCCACCATCTTCCATAAAATCATCTACAACGTATATTGCCGGATTGCCGCTAGAATCTTCGATGGAGGGTATTTCGTGTTGGAAACGTACTCGCGACGAATTAATGTTTGGCTCGCTTCCCGGGCTACAACACCAAACGATCTCGTCAATGTCATGATCAATCATATGTTCTAGATTTTCCAAGAATTTCGTTACGAACGTGGTCTTTCCGCAGCCCGAAGGACCTGCGCAAATGCAGGTAAAGGGATGTTTCCAGGCTAACGTCATGATTAATTCTGGAAATTTTAATTCGGGATCGAGCATTTAAAGTTTCTCAAGTTTCATCGCAAAATGCCTCGTCATGTGTTCTCTTTCTCGGGATTTTGTAATGCCCCCAAGCGAGCGTGTTGATTCCATCTTCGCAAATGTATCGCTTATCATCGAGTGCATTTAGCGTTACTTTATTCATTTGCATCGTATACAACTCGTGTTTTTTGCTACGAATTACGTTCATTTTTCTAAATTCGGTCGACTTTTCGTGAAGACAGCGAACGTAATCATCGAAATTTAGAGATTTTTCTTTGATGGCTTTAGTTATCCCCTTGGCTTTCTTTTTTTCTTTTCCTCCTTCGACTTTGAACGAATACAATTTACTTCTTAGTCTGATAAAATGCGTCATTACTTTCCCATCGCAGTCGTCTTTGAATTTTCCAATGACTTTCTTGTTTCGAACAGAGTAACACATGTGATTTTGAGGATAATTGGATGTATCAAATGTATCTAGATTATCTAGCATGTCTTTGTATAAATCATCGGTTTTAACGCTATAAATAAGACTGTCAGTATCGGTGTATGCCAGAGAAAGATTTTTGCCATATTTTGGCAGCATAGTTTGATAATGAAAATTATACATGAGAGTTTTGCTCAGGTCCAGAATGCAAAAACCTATGTATATAGGTTTGTTCATTTTGATAGTCACCTTGCGCAGATGAACAGCCACCAGAGACTCGTTAAAGATAGTCCTGTCCAAAAATGTGGTTTTGTTAATTAATTTTTCTAATCTTTTCTCACTCGTGACCAATTCCAAATTCATTCTTTTTCGTACGTTCTCCATAGTCTTATCAAAAACCGCGTTATTCATTAATTTATAAAAATCCTTCTCGAAATCATTATTGGCCAGTTTCCTACGTTCTGTATTGAGATTGATGTATGATTTTAACCAGAGCAACTGACTAAATTCTAACACTCTATGTATTTTTTTTAGTTGGAGACCAAAGGAGAGAGCCTGCTTCAAGTTCACATAATGGATAGTATATTTTATCTTATCCTCGAGTGTTGTTAACAATTTCTTATGCTTATTACCTGGTGGAGCCTTATTTTCGGGACAAAGTGGTAAATCGGAATGCTCATCATGCAGAGATGTTGGGTATTCTAAATCCACCTCTAATATATATCCCTTTTCGTTGTATTCGGGAATTCCGTTGACCGAAAAATCTCGAATTTCATCGGAGGAAAGCCATCTGAAATTAGCATATGGAAGCGGTCTAGACAACGCCCGCCCATACAAATTATTTGCGTCTAGATATGACAAAAAACGTGACTCGGACTTTGGATCGTATTCCTCCATGTACTTATTGTTTGCCTCGACGTAACGCTTACAACACTGGCTGATTCCTCCGCGAATTCCCTTTTCGATCATTAAAATCATGTCATAGTCTGTTAAGAGCTCGAGCTCGATTTCTGTATGTCTTAGCATCGCATCGAAAGTTAGTCCGGGAGCAGTATAATACCAAGCAGGGTCTAGCCTGTATGCGCCAAAACAAACATCGCGGAAATTCTCAAAAACGTCGGCTAAAAGTGTTACATCACTTTTCAAATAAACGTCACTGTAATTGCCTAGTGTTTTGCATTCGAACGATTCCCAAACATTTTGAGCGTGTAAATAGTTCATGTCAGAAATATTATCACCTGTGAGTGCATTGAAAAACATTTCTTTACTGGGTAGGAAGCATTCATCTAATTTTTCTAAGGAATCGGTGTAATCGTAAGGGTATACCCCCTTACGTGCTACCAACTGCGCTCGGTCGCTAAATATCTGCGTCGTGTATTCATGCGAGCTCAAGTTTGAAACAAGAGAGGCGAGTGAGCAAGGCATGAAGCGATAAGTATCGATAAACCGAATACTGAAATTATTTTCGATAGACTTTGCGAAGGAAATGTACTTTTCCTCGGAATTCGGTATGACAAATATCTTTCTGTCATCATAATCAAGTTCGCGAACTATAAAGTGACTATCATAGGAAGATAAATTATGAATGAAAACAGGGAGAAAGTTTGGCATTTTGTATTGCAAGTTACAAAATTTATGTGCTACACCCCTGAATCGTCCCGTCAAGTGATCGTGATCTCGTACCCTGCCATCGTTCAATTTTTTACCACAAATGAAACATAGTTCAGTCATTCGAAACATGCTTTCTTCCTCCGGGGTAAGCAATTCCATGGGAACGGGCTTTTTATACAGCTCGAATATTTTCTCTGCTTCGTCTTTCATTCTTTGAATAAATACACGTTCCGCGTTCGCACCTCGATACAAATAGGGGCTTTGACACCCATCAGGCGTGATTACCATATAACAAAAGCTAAATGGTGTGTGTTTTTGTATCACGTTCGTAAAGGATTTCTGCAAAGAAGGCTCGCAACTGCTTACATTCTCGAGGAGGCATTCAAAGTCTGCGTATATTACACAAGGTACTCGAAAAGAATAATTTAGGTGTGTAAATTTCAGCGTATTATTCATCTCGTCTGGTAGCACGATTTTACTCGGTTCGCCTGTTCCCCTGCACAGTTCCTTGTGTTCTTCGAGTCTAGTTTCGTCCTGGTAATACATCATACAACGTTTACAGATATGTATATAGTGTCTGTGTCTTGTTAATTGTGAACTTATCAGTCTGGTAAAATTCTTGATCCAGCAATAATGTGCAGTTGTTTGGTTTGTAATGTATAATAAGTCGCGGTGGTCTTCTAGCTCGCAGTCTACAATTTTCAACGGGTATACGTTGTTTTTCTCATCCAACCCAAACATATTGATGGTAATGTTGTTTGCCCGTTCGAATTTTATAACGTCTTTTAGATCTACTGGATATTCTATACAATCCCACCGATAGCCGTTATTGAAAGATCTGGTATCGTATTTTGAAACTCTTTGTGGGTCTTTATCGATATTCTTTGCCCAAATAGCATATTTAAAGCAAAACGCATCATTATTTTTAACGTTCACCACAGATTTCGTGTATATAATTTTAACAGGGAGGTTGATGTAAGTCGAACCGCGCAGGGGAGTATATTTGTTGATTCGTAATTCTAACCCTACGACCTCGGATAATGCCCACCCAGAACCTTTTGCCTGAAATTCTGATTTCTCCTTCAAAAGTTTTGTGTATGAGTCTTCCACAACTAAAACCACATCATCGTTGCATAAAACTCTTTTATTTTCCGTCTTAAATGAAGCATCTAATTCATCGTTCTCACCCTTTTGAAATTTACAAATTAAAACTACGTTGAATTTAATTGCATTGTTAGTTAAGATTTGATTATTAAGTTTCTCGACAACCTTATTTTTTATTTTTTCTAGAAATGAAACCATGTCAATTGCTGGTTCATCATTCGTAATCCAGAACGTTTTGAGCCTCGAATTAATAGCAGATTCGATTTCTGCAAACCCCCTCCCAAGTTGATTAACCGCATTTGTTCTATGTGTGTTCGTATTTTCATGCTGAATCGCATCGTTCGTGCTATAATTAATTTCGCAATATTTGCAAAATTTTCTGTTTCTAAACTCATCAAGCGTGTGTATCATTTTTTCATATGCAGTTAAATCATCGATCGTATCGAAATCAAACACGATGTGTTCATGGATTGTTTTTAACGCCGTCTGTAATTCATCTTTGGTATTATACAGTCCAGATTTAAAATTGTCTATTATTTCTGAAATATAAGTCATTATAACAAGTGTATGTGGTGTTTTAGGGTAAATCTGCACATGGAAGAAAAAGCAATATTTAATCAGCTGATACATATCATTAATCGATAATATCAACTATGTTATATCGATCATCATCAATTTCGAATCGGATATTGCTTTACAAGTTAACTCATCTAAATTATCTCTCATCCACCAATTTAATATAACATAAACGTCTGAACATGTTTTGACAGATTGATAATTTGTATGCATCCTTATTCGAGTATGAATTAAGTCTATAACATATAGTTGCTGTTTATACTTACAAAGCGCGAAGATGTTTGTGAAGTCTGCAGTTGATCTCTTCTGATAAAGATACAGACATGTTCTATCATTCTCACTGGATTTCTCCTCTTTATATACAGATTCAACAAGCGAACCATGCCCCCTATTTACTGATGCAGCTCATCCTCCTCAATCGTATGATCGAATTGGGGCTACTCCAGATGGAAAACTTTCCCTTTTCCACCTGGCTTTGGCGATGGAATATTAAAGTGATTGTTCTATTAACCTTTATTCACTCGTGTTTTTTGAAAGTCCCTTTCGCCGATGCATTTTGTGCATGTGCAATTTCCTGCTTTCACAATGTATAAGGAAAACTTTCCCTTTTCCACCTGGCTTTGGCGATGGAATATTAAAGTGATTGTTCTATTAACCTTTATTCACTCGTGTTTTTTGAAAGTCCCTTTCTCCTACTTTCGCCGATGCATTTTGTGCATGTGCAATTTCCTGCTTTCACAATGTATAAGGAAAACTTTCCCTTTTCCACTTGAATGGAATATTAAAGTGATTGTTCTATTAACCTTTATGCACTCGTGTTTTATGAAAGTCCCTTTGTCCTACTTTCGATAAGACTGCATGCAGGTGCATTTTCCTGCTTTCACAATGTATAAATAGCCTGCATTCTCTACCTCAAGCATGCACTTCAAGAAAGAGCACACTACACTCGATCATCAACTCGATAACGCAGCCAACTGTCATCATGTAAGTATAGAGTGTTTTTTACTATTAATATAATTCATAGTACTCTATATTTTTCCATTGCTTTCAAATCTTTTGATAATTGTGAAAAATGATAATTATCATCAGAAAATTACACCCGCAAGCAGTCATACCGAAAGCAGTGTACGATTCCCCCGCTGGATATGATATGAGCGCTGTAGATTCTAATGTCATTCCTAGTCGAGGACGTCGCCTCATAAATACTGGGATTTCGCTCGAAATTCCTAAAGGTTTTTACGGTAGACTAGCTTCAAAATCTGGACTATCCTTGAAATTCGGTATAGAGATTGGAGCTGGTGTAATTGATGGTGATTACAGAGGAGAAATAAAGGTTCTTCTCCATAATCATAGCGAAGAAGATTTTATAGTGAACAGGGGTGATCGGATATGCCAGATCATTTTTGAAAAAATCGCTACAAATGTTGAATTTGTAGAGTCCGATGAAACTAGTTCTAC
Source organism: Ladona fulva (assembly GCA_000376725.2). Lineage (NCBI taxonomy): Eukaryota > Metazoa > Arthropoda > Insecta > Odonata > Libellulidae > Ladona > Ladona fulva. Next base: position 35,575 of record KZ309468.1, read on the forward strand.
TAGCAGAGGCAAAGGTGGTTTCGGTAGCTCTGATCATCCTTTAGATAATTAAGGTAATTGCGAGTGAACCAATACGTTATTCTCCATTATTTGGTGCACTTAATAAAAATCTTTTTTTTCCTAGCAATATGAANCAAGTTGATATCTAAATTTGTAACGACGGCTTTGTGATCTGATAGTCCATCGGCGACAGATGTATTTATTAATCGCTCGGGCGTATTAGTGAAAATAAGATCTAATATATTAATTTCTCTGGTAGGCTCTTTAACCATCTGGTGTAACGAATTTCTTTGTGTTATACTTAATAAACTTCTACATGAGTCGCTATCCCTAGCTCGTACTTTAACTACGTTATTGAGCCAGTCAATGTCAATTTCCATCTTCGAAGCCAGAGAAAATTACCTTTTCTCCAACAATCTCGAACGTGCGATTTTGATGTCTAAAGACGCAGTAGTACCGCTTGCTGAGTTTAATATTTAAAGTGAAATCGGTATTATTGGCCACTAGTTGATCTCTGGCTATGTAAATTTTAAAAGGTCCACCAGACTCGTGTTTTACTACATGCAACTCGGTGTCCCCCAGAAAGGCTCTGGGACATTCAGAAATGCACTGGAGTTTGGAAGACATTCTCCTCGTTTGCCACCCGATTGGTAACTGATGAGAGAAGGGAAAATTCTCATTGCTTTAACGTACCCGAAGAGGGGAGGAAAAAAGAGGGGGGGATGTTAAGAGAAAAAAGACGATCGCATAATTATCGCTCAAGGATAAATTACATCATGTTAATTAGTTAAAGACGTTCGCACCTTACAAACACCAATCCAATGACGTTCATTGACAAATTGCGTCATTTCTCGGTCTCCTTTCATGGTTTTGAATCGGGATGAGAGGAGGAGAAAGAGGAAGGTTGGGGGGAGGAGAAGGGGGTGTCGGGGAACGCGTGGGATCGCTGGGTATTGTTTAAATAAAGGTCAATGTCAAACTGCGCTAGAAGCGGCTTTTCTGTACTACTCTTGAGTAATAAAGGATCGAGAGAAGGTCTTGGGTATTATTTGGAGGAGTAAATTCCCCTTCTCCCTTTTGGGCAAGAATCCTTCTCCTAACAGAGCAGCGGCGGGATATACGACCAATACGTTCGTCTCGAGAGCACGAGTACCTTGGGAAGGTGAGGCTCCGGCTGGATTCATACGGTGAAAACCGCAGGTGCGTACTAGTGGAGTGCAGAAACCCTGAATCAGGTACGGACCTTATTCTGAGATGAATACGGACCGTGGAAGTGAACCTGATTTGGAAGTGCGCGAAGGTGCGAGTGAAACCGGCGGTTGGATACGCTCCGATGGGGGAATGGCCGCGGCGACTTCGACTCCAGCAACGTGGCCGCCCCGAGCAACAGGAGTGAATGAGCTGGGATTTGCCGATGGAAGGAACGGGCGAACGCTAGACTTTGGTGAGATAGGAAATGCGATGCAGGATGTCGCTAGAAAAAGAGACATTTTGCGACGCGAGAGAGAATTGGGATGAGTCACTCAAGGATCTTCAGTTTGCGATGAATTCCGTGCTAAATAAGACTACCGGGAGAAGTGCGCATGAACTTCTGTTTGCCTACAAGCCCAGAACCTCGTTGAAGAACCGAGTTATTCTGACATTACAGGATGAGGAAAAAGAAAAGGTGGCAGAAACAATAGAAGAGGTTAGGAGGATGGCTTTATCTAACATTGAGAAGGCGCAAAGAGAGCAAAAGGTTAGATATGACAAGAAACATAAGCCACCCAAGCAATATCAGCAAGGGTACTTAGTAGTAGTTGAACGGGAAGCACAAGCTAGTGGGGTGTCTCGTAAGCTAGCACCAAAATATAAGGGCCCGTATTTAATAACGGAGGTGTTGCCTAGGGATAGATATGTGCTAAAGGACCTTCCGGGGGCTAAACGAACGCAGAGGTCGTTCAACTCCATCTTTAGTGCGGAC
>KZ309468.1:42789-62340 GCA_000376725.2 Ladona fulva
CGCAGCAATAACCCAGCGACTTCAGACTACACAAAGAAGTATGGAACGATGTATGCTTGGAATCACAAGAAGAGACAGGAAACGCAACACCTGGGTTAGGAAGATCACAGGAGTGACAGACATCATAGATAAGGTAAGATCACTGAAATGGATGTGGGCAGGCCATGTTGCAAGGATAAACGACAACCGATGGACATCAGCAGTTCTGAACTGGATACCAAGAGACGTGAAGAGACCAAGAAAAAGACCAAGGGACCGATGGAACAGAGAGATCATTCAGTATTTAGGGGTAACATGGCAACGATAGGCTCAGAATAGAGAGAATTGGAAAGCTCTTGGAGAGGCCTACATCCGACGTCGGATTGAAAATGGCTGATGATGATGATGATATCCGGAGAAGCGTCTATATAATGAGATATTTCGAGAAGCTTCTATATAAGGATGTATGCATGTATTTGTCATGTACAGGAGGCACAGATAATATAGAACTACTTCTGATACGTTTTTTACTTGAAACCTGGGTGATAGTGAGGCGATTAGTTTTCTCGGAAGAAGCAGACCATCTCACTTAGGAATAATTGAGACATTGCTCCTCTGTATCTACTGTTCGATCGTCGATGGCCTGAAGCAGTGTTAGTTTTCGCGAATTATTTCAATGCGAAAGTTTTGAATCTCTCGGTTTTTTTGACCCATTTTCTGCTAAACGATTAGCGCCATGGACACAGACATTTTATTTAGCGTTAAGACCGTGAGCATCACGTCGGAGAATTAATGATATATCTCTCCTTGGTAGTATGGGATCGATCCTGGAAAGCCACAAAAAGGGTACTTATCGCGTTGTATGATGTACGGATTTTCATTTTTTAATTTCCCTTAAAATAAAGACACCTTCTGTTACTAAAAGAAAAGCGTCTATGACCCGCTGATTTTTTCCATAAATACTCCGACCATGACTCTAGGGAATAGATTAGACATCGCTCCTAGGTATCAAGGGTTCGATCCTGGAAAGCCCCAAAAAAGTTACTTTTCGCGAATTTCTAGATGGAGTGAGTATAGGATCATTTGTTTTTGGCATTTCCGGCTTAACGAAAAGCGTCACTGACATGGTGAGTTTTCTACATAAAAATCTCCGAGAATGCACTTGGGAATTAATAAGACATTACTCCTGGAAAACGTTAGATTCGATTCTAGAAGTCCCCAGAACTGTACTTTTCGCGATTTTGTACATTGTTTAATTGTTAATACAAAAATTTGTTTCGGGCATTTTGAGTTAAAATAGAAGGTTGAAATTTGAGCTATCGTTGAAAGATATGGATGGATGGTTCGGTCGTTCATGGTTCGATGCCTGGTTATGTTAAAAATTCCTCCTTGTGATATGCACAGAAAATTCGGATGCTTTATTTATGTACTTCCCGATACGATGTCGCTTTGAAATATTAGGCATAGTTAAAGGAACTTCTGAAGCGTAATTTAATTAGATATCCCCTTTAATAATCCTTTGTTTGATGTTGGGACTGTTCAAATCTCGCCCTAATAAATCAGGTTGAGAATTTTGAATATTTATTGCGGCACTTGCCAAAAGATAGGTTCCTATAACTCAGTACATGGATTGGATTCTAGACGATGTTTCATATTGTAAGTAAACCATTTCCTAATTTATACTTGGTTCGATCCCAGCGCATCAAGTTTTCGTTCATTAGGGACGTATAGAAATCTCGGAATTCATTTTGCGTTACTTCATAACTGAATGCGACTTGAATCTTTAGATTTTTAAAGAAGATTATATTGTGCAATATTTTTAAATAATGATATCAAAGGTCCTTTAATCGACGCCATAACGGTTTAATTTCTCAAAAATTTTCTTAGAGAGAAATTGTACCAGTTGATAATCCAAAACATTACAATACAACAGGCAGGGAAATCATAATGCTTACAGCATGCAAGCTACTTTTACTCGTAGAATGAACTCGCGTACCTCACGTACCTATCCTCTTCTCATGATCTCATCCGCTCATCGCAGCTATTTCTTCCTTTCCTTTCTTCCCGCATTTATATTCAACATTTTCACCCTTTGAAAGCAGCACTGTCATAGTGCTGGGCGTAGTTGCCAGACGTACTCGAAAATTGTGAACGCTCCAGGAGAACCCGTTTCGTGCCCTTTCCCCACCAAATCATCCCTCACTACCGTCAGTCCCATCCTTTTTCGGCTCCTTCTTCTCCGTCCTTGGCACTCCACAAGGGGCACCGAAGGACGGGAGTAGGCGTTGATGTGGGCGGTGCGCCATCGTGGGAAGTTCGCTGAGGACGTATTGGGAGTTTTCTCGCCTCCATTGGCCGAGTGAATGACTTGGTCGCTCAGCAGTGGGCGAAAACACCTCCCATGCACTTTCATTGTGAGAGTCCCATAGTGAGGTGCGCCGATATGTTGGGAAAGATTTCTTCGGAATTTGGGATATATCATACCATGCATTGATTATCAAACATACTGGAGGAATAATCTCTTTCTATAGTTTATCGGTTTCTTGTAGTGAATTCTTTCCTTTCTGAAGGTTTGTTATTGTCTTGAAATAGTGTGGAGCTGCTTTTAGTTTCCGTGGCTCTTAAACATACCGCAATCGCTCTATTAATTCCGAAAAACTTGGACTTCTCAAAATGGTGACGTTTAAAGTCACGCAATAAATCATGTGATTTTGATCATTGTCTACTACAGAATGACAGTACTAATGCTTCATTACTTATTAGACGTATTAAGCCATGCGTCATCGTCGGTGACATCGGTTTCTTTCCGACCGACACCCAAGATTGTTCTCTTGTCAATCGGCTAAGTACTTGTAGTAGTAGGCCCTGGGCCTCAAACAACCGCAAATCAAAGAGGCCTTTCAAAAACTAGTAAAAATGTATACCAATTATCAATAAAAAATGGAAAACTTCTTAAACTTGTAAGTTTTACTTTTGATAAAGACCAGATTTAGCTATCAAAACAGTAACTTTGCTTCACGACTAAAAGTCATCTCAAACTTCGAGTCGTCAAGACCCACTTAGTTGAAGAGGCTTCAGATGTCTTTTCAATGAGTTTAATACCAAATACGAGATATTTCCAGGGTGGATTTTACCGATGGGTTGGACAGGCTTTAGTTCCCAAAATGTAGTGGGCCTTCAGTCAAGATTTATGACACTCCTGAAAAATAATGCTTATTCCACGAAATTTGACTTTCTTATTCTTATTGACTTTATTGACTTATTGACTTATCCTTGTCTTACATTTTGTACCTCCGAATCCATTTCGTTTGCCCAAAATGCGCTCCGTTTGATATTAAATCAATCAGTCGCTTTTCGTCGACGTTCAGCTTCTTGAGGACCCCTTACCTCGCAGTTATGATATCCATGTTTGAGTACTAGAAAACATTTTCTGGCATCATTTCCGGACTGATCGGGTTTTTTTTAGCGAATATAGAGTTTACCGAAAGCTGTATATTCTCAAGAAAAATTTTCTTCATTCTGGGTCACAAATAAAAGCTGCGATAAGTCTCGAGATCATCTATGCCATCTTTATCTCTGATTTTCTCTTTAAATTTCCCGGGCTCTATACTACCAATTGCCAATTATTTTCTGCGTATTGTCCCTAACGTACATTGAAGCTTTGTCTATTGTTGGTAGTCAAAAAGTTTACACGTGTTTAACTGTGATCGGCGATTTTTGAATTGCGGCAAAAATGGAACAAAGAATTTGCATTAAATTCTGCGTTAGAATTGGAATAAAGAGCTACACTACATTGGAAATGATAAATGTTGCTTTTGGCGAATTCGATGAATAAAACGAACATTACAAGTGCTACAAACGTTTTCAAGAGGGCCGTGAAGACACCGAAGATGATGAGCGCCCTTGACTTCCCAGTGCATCGACAACCGATGATAACGTCGAAAAGGTGAAGAAACGATTATGGAATAATAATGGAAACTTCCTGAAGAGCCAAGACCGTCAAGCACGTCGAGTTCGATCGAATGTGAAGGTTCTGCTCACGGTTTTTTCGATTCAATGGTGTAGTGCATCATGAGTTCTTGTCACCAGGTCGTACGGTCAATAAGGAAGATTATCTGGAAGTTCTACACCATTTGTGTGAAGCAATCCGAAGAAAATGATTGTACCTGTGGCGAAACAATTCGTGGCAGTTGCATCACGGTAACGCACTAACTCACACCTCACAGCTTGTTCGTGAATTTTTGGCAAAAACGAACACCATTATGATGCCTCAACCACCGTATTCACCGGATATGGCACCCTGTGACTGCTTCCTATTTCCAAAACTGAAAAAAACCTCGAAAGAACGACATTTTGGCGACATAGAGATCAAGGCAGAATCGCTGAAGGAGTTAAACGCCATACCGAGAATTGCGTTCCGGAAGTGCTTCGAGGATTGGAAAAAGTGCTGGCACAATTGTATTATATTTGAGGTGGAATACTTTGAAGGGGACAACATTGATATCAATGAATAAATAAAGATTTTTTGAAAAAGCTTCTTTGAAGAAAATTGACTCGTCTTATTTTTCCTGTCATAGAATATTACTTAGTTATTCCCGATTCCGTTGAATTTCCATCTTTAGGTCAGGAATGGCGAACCTACATCCACATATGTAAGTACAGAGCCACCTTTCGGTGTATGGCAGTGTGTGCATACACCATGACTACTTCCCTAATCGATTACTTGCGCGTCCTCGGAAAAATTAGTTCTTGAAGCGACTTGTTCTAGCATCTATTTCTCTTATCTTTCTCGCAATATCGGAATGGCCTATGAAATAGGAAGGACACTATCGGCTACATCTTCCTAGAACGTATTTTCTCTGAATTTATTAAGTAAATTTAGTCTTTGTTTATCTATTCTTTCTTTAAAACACTCGAATCCTGCGCCCTGAAGTATCTGAGTAACGCTCACTACTTTGTCGTAGCATAGTTTTACAAAACCTTTATTGTATAGCCTTTCGTTGTACCTTTTCTAATTCCAGGAGGAAAAACATGTCGGCAGGATCCAATACACTTTACGAGTATGCATATTCATGAAGCATAGCAGTTATATTCGTTTTCCATCGTAGTTTGGATGATTAACTTCTACAACGAAGGCAATACGCCGCACAAGTGTGGACTTCTTGTATGTGGCCTTCTGGTTTCACATGAGTCCAAATAATACATGCGGTATTTAGACGAGATAAATTTCCCAAAGTCTGCCGTCGTTAAGCATACCCAAGAGAGAGCTTCAATACGCCCACTCTATGACCGTTCATATATTTGAATGGGAACGGTGGACACCAAAACTGATTCTAAGAAGATCGACGAAAAATTGTTCTCATCCGAAAATGTTATCCCTCTCGCAGCACTACTCCGTTCCGTATGACTTTGTGTGTCTGTATGACGATTTTTCGACTGCCGAGTCCACATATTTGAAAATTCCAGAGACAATTTTCATGGATTCTTTCATGCTTTTGCTCATTGCCATAATTGGATTTCATTGTTTATTTTGCCATTAATCCGATGAAGTTTAAAACTTGTAGTTTAAGCTTTACTTGGCAGCGATTATTGAGTGGCTCCAAAATCTAAGCACCCACACGATATTTCTTTCCTCCCAAATATGGAAAGAATAAGAGGGAGCTCTGTTCTACTCCAGAATTATTTTCTTTTTTTCGGATAGCTTCGAGAAAATTGCAAACGATGAGACTTGGACGTTTTGAGCACCCCTTGTCCTCTGACCAGTAGAAAATATTCCAGCTCTGGACTCTTGTTACTCTTGTTAGGAAGTTAAACTGGTTGTGTTTGCGGATGAAAACAAAGAAAGCCAGGACTACTTCATCACCATATGATTTCACATACTCGTTCCACGATCGGTTCCAGGACTTTGGAAACCGCGAACGACATTATTAACGAATCCTGAAAATTATCAATTTGGCCTTTGTCGTTCTTATCTGATATTTAGATATTATACTGAATTTTACCAGTGCAATTAGCGAAATATAAATATAAAATTTTTATTGCACTGTATTTAGGAAATAAAACATAAAAGAAATTATTGAAAGGAACCACAAGTAAGTAAATATTTTTTACACTTAAACTGTATATATGAACTTATCCTAAATAAATCAGTGCATCAGAATCACTAACGAGTGTAGCATAGCGAGATTATGTATAACTTACTACATTTTATTGCTTAAACTTTTACTTCCGATATTTAATAGCTGTTCATGGGAAAACAACGTTTTGCTTTAAAAGCCAAGAGAGAAATTCAGGGTCCAGATTAAATCGTATGATATGTAGACTTTATAGAAAATGCTTTGGATAATTTTGAATCAATTATCCTTACAAACAAAGGAGGAATTCGACGGAAAACTGAGAAAATCAATGGAAAGTGTTAAAAAGAGAATATAAAGAACTTATGGATGGTGTTAGTAAAATACGCAGAGGGAGAAAAGATTTCGTATACTCTGACATAACTTCAGAACTGTTGAGACAGCAGGAAAATGTTCACCTTATTGATATATATTGATATTGCCCTATCTTCAGTGATAGAGATGTTTGTTAAAGCCTTGATTGAATTGAATTGACAATTTTGGAAATATAAAGGAAGAAGTTAGAGGTGAAGAAATTAACTTGAATTTAAAATTGAAAGAAGTTCAACTAAGTAAAAGAACGGGCAAACAGAAATCCACCAGTTTTGCTAAAACAAGGACAGAAAAAAAATTTTGGACACAAGGACACAAAACGAAACATAAAAGTAAAAAATTAATATGCACAAAAATTAATATTAATTAGTAAGCAATCTAAATTAATAAATACAACTAAAATGAAATACAGTGAAACCTCCATTGAGCGGGCTCATAAAATAACGGTCGCTTAAGGAGGTGAGCTTTGGATGGAGGGAAAAGTTTTTCAGCCCAAAGGAATCCAAGAAATGGAAGAATTTGAATGAATATCCTTTTTTAATTAACATTTCTATTTAAAAATACTGTTTTTATTAGCAAAAAAGTCTTTAATGATTAACTGCTTCGAATTTAAACATTTTTCGTGGCGGCACAAAGTTAAAGGAAAGTTATTAAACTTCCCAAATGCTCTCTCGTATACTCCCCAAATTTAGAATCATTGGAAACGCCCTCTTAAGTCGAGTTAAATCGATATCGATGTATGAATTTGGATGGTAGACTTTTAAAGTGATTTATCAAAAAGCGTCAAATATTGTTAAAATTCTTTCAATGCTTCAGCGTAGGAATACTATGTCATCCATATCGATCATTTTTTTCTCTTTTTCTAATTACCCATGAACTAATAATTATAATAATAATTTATTTGGGGATTACCTTGATTATCTCAATAATTTGGGGATTTGGGGAATCCCCAAAATAATATGGGGATTATCTTGATTATCTTCATTTAATCTAGCTTCCCAGTCTCCACTCATATAATCGTAGTGCCATAGCACCCACCCTGTACTACATAGAAGGTCTCGCTTAATGCACAAAGGCATTTACCATAGATAAGGACCTTGCACTGATGCTGCGCACCAGAAAACGACCTTCTACGCAGGGGAACGCCATAGCGGGGTTCTTTGATTAGTTAGTGAAAAGAAAACGAAAATCCCTGAGAGTGAAGTAAATCTCTGGCCATGGAAGTAGTGGCCTAAGACAGAGTGACCGTTGGCCTCTGAAGGAGGTGAACGTTCAAAGGAGGGAAAATTTACATTGCTTAAATGGGAAATTTGTTCCGTTCCCGAAAACAACGACCGCTTAAGGAGGAGACCGCTAAAGAGAGGTGGCCGTTGAGACAGGTTTCACTGTACGCCAATATTTATCGCATAGCATATTGGTATATAATACATACAAAATATTGTACCGTTACTAAACTAATATAATATGTTTAACAAACACGTATACTTATGTACAATTCATATGCATATAATTCATATGAGAAACAAACATTACTGAAAAAGTTAGTTATTTCTGGCCATGTTATGACTTCGGGAGAAAATTTCCTAAAAATTACGCAATTCTTACGGTGATTTGAATAATAGTGCTTCTACTAATTTTGAATCCGTCAGGACCGTCTTTAGAGGACAGAGGAAAAATGCAGCAATTAATTTTTGGGCAGAAATCTTTGAAGAATTACCAGAAAAAGAGTTTTAATTTTTCATCAGGCCTTCTAACCATTTGAACGCCGTGCGCATGCGCAGGAATAAAATGAAGCAAACTACCTGTGAACGGGACTGGAATTTCTGATTGAGAACCAGTTCGGCTCTGTTCCTACGCGACCACTGGACTCAGAATCTCCGCAAGAGTGTCGTATGCAACGTCATCTGATCTTCATTGGCTCCGATATTCACCACACTATACGCCCTTGCTTCGTAAGCGGAGCGTAAAGGATTTTCTCAAACAAATTCCATAAGTCCATAATCTTGATCCATTATAGAAGATCTTGGTCTTCCTTTACCAGCCCTTCGCTATAATAATAGCGATGTTCCGTCTCCCAACTACTTTTAATCCTCTCGTAGTAAAAGAATCCATGCGCCGCGCTTTTAGTCTACACTCAAAAAAGTCGACAATAATGCGCTTTCTTCTTCGTAGAGTAAGTGGATTCGTCTCAACACCAAGTTGAAGGTAGGGATACGGCGTCAAAATAAACTGATGAAGATCAAAATTAATACTATCAAGAAATGAACTGAGTAACGTATTGCACAAAATCATAAAACAACCGCTTCAGAGCACCGTCAGATGAAGAAAGGTTTCAGAGTCAAAACGCGGTAGGAGTGATTCTTGGCACATTAATATTTCTCGGGGTTGTGAAAATTTCTCAAGGAAAATAGTTTCGAACGATAAGAGGGAAAGAAAATCAGAATCATGAGAGGTTTTGGTCAGTAATTACATAAAAATATGTAATACAAACCGCAGCATTCCTGCCGCTGCTTTTGCGAAGGGAATTTCTGAGAAATGGGAGGTGTTGTAAAGAAAGAACTCTTCACAGCTGCATTTTCTAAAACTGTAAACGTCGGGATTTCCAAATGTTTCCCAAATCAGAAAACGTCGGAAAGAAGGAAGAATTCGTTCGTCCATTGTCTGCGCAAATCTGAGTATAAGAAAAGGTACGAGACGAGGTGGATACACCAATATACGAAAAGAGGCTTATTTTTTGCATTCTTGTAAGCCTATTCACTGTTAGAACTTATGTTTAATATTTTTTTTCATAAAGTACACTAAATACACTAATTGTAACTTTTACAACAAACATGATTGAGATTAACAAATTTTCTACCTTGTTTAATTTCATTCTTTTTCCTTAGGTAACTATAATATAACCGTTCGAGAAGACAATAATACAATATACTGCATTTTGTTAATAAATTTTTAAAGAAATTCTATTTGTAAATGAGAAATAGAGGATACATAGTAAGAATAAGAAAAAAAGAATTCTCTAGGAAAAAACTTATCCGCACCCTACGTAATTGGCGCCCAATTGGTAGAAACTTATATGGCGACGGTTTATTAAATATTTTGTTTTTGGTGGAAGACAGTCACTTAATGGTAACTTTTAAAGAGAGCATTTAGGCGGGTATCGGCATTACCCGCTGAGGGATACACCCTGAAGATGGCCACGGTGAAAGTGGCCGAAACGTTGGTTCTACACCAAGAAACAATCCGGTTAGTCTCCCATGAAGACTTTCTGAAACAAACCATTCACCGGGAAAGCACCAAATCCTTCACTTAATGGTACTTAATGCGCACCGCACTTGTAGTGACTGAATTTTTCAAATCATAACAAGAGAATGAACTTTATTATTAACTTATTCCTTACAACATAGAGTGGAATACAGTTTTCCGTTTTCCGACATATTCTTAGTAAGCCACTCGCTTTTCGTTAGATTAGTAATTTAAGGAATCATTTCTCTGGCTTCACCCTTTGTGTCACAGAATTTATTTAAATAGAATTCAAATTTTTATCTGCGGAAGAAAGCCTTGTGGTAAGCTCCCCCCTCTCATTATCTCAAATCAAATCTAACTAATAACGGATCATTTGGAACTAATCACGGATCATTTGGAGAGGGATATCTTTACATAATGTAGTCAATTTGCAAAGAATTTGGTGGATTTCGTTGGTATGGAGTGCGTAATCATTTGTGTTATCGGTTGAAATTCTGTTTATTTTTGCGCTAACACAGATGTAATGTGTAAATTATTTCTGATAAAAATACTGAAAACGAATGATTGCTTAAGGCTTAAAAAGTACATTAAAGTTGAATAAACATTCCAATATCGTTTTATCGTCCATTTTTGCTGGATTCCTTCCGAAGTGTGTGGAGGACTTGGATTCGGCTAATTTGTGCGAGTTGGGAAAATCGAAGACTTTTTTTAGAGTAAATTTCTAATCAGGATATTCTTTGACAAAATTCATAAAAATAGGTTTGCTTTAGCCAAAGTTTCCGGATCAAGCCTGCCCGTTTATAAGTGAATTCAGGTTCAAACGAATGTTAAAATGTTTTCGCTCTGAAGCTTGACCTCAGCTCTGACCTTCCGAAATCTGTCGTTATGATGCATTTGTGAATGCCGTTTTAATCCCCGTCTGAGGTGAGGCACTTTAGATGAAAAACTTACGAACAATATTGAAAACAGCGTTCAAAATGAAATGAGAGCAAAATTTGCTTTATCCTGATTCCTATTTAACAGATTTCAGGCTACTATAAACTCCTAACATACATATTTATAATCCGACCTATGGTCATTTACGCCGAACCATTAAAGGGATTTTGAATGTTCTTTATCATATCAGCACTTCCAAGATATACAAGTACCATTATTAAACGCCTCTCTTTACAACCTTAAATAAAATAACAAAAAAATTTAACTCAAAACTGAAGCAATTCCAAAATGCTTTATTTTCTACAATCTGGGATGACAATCTTAAAGCGACATTCTGAAAATACAGCCGCCTAAAAGCTGTACTGAATAAATAAACCTTGACCTATACAACCTTAATCCGAGCCAGATGCTCTCCCGTAACCCCTGATCTTCAATGAAAAAGTGAACTTAAAAGTGGTTAACAGAAAATCATGGATAAGACCCTAAGTCAAGAGCCATAAATAAGCAACAGGAAATGAATTTTATTCGTCGTCGTCGTTTTCGTCCATTTTAATCACTCTTCATTATTTTAAAAAAAATGCAAACATATCAAACAAATAGAAGAGAAATAAATGGTGTCGCACTTCTCCATCGTGTAACAGTTTTTGGTTACCCTCATAAAGAATTGTTTTGAAGAAATGTTTATGACAACGTTTTCGTAAATGTTTCACAGCTGAAAGAAGAGCCAGCCATTAAATGTAATCGATATTTATCGGATAGTTAAAAATAAAATGCACGCACTCAAAAATCTGTTTGAGAACGAATAATTCTTCCTTTTCCAAGTTACAGACTACCAGCGTACGATACGCGAAAATAATCGATTAAGGAAATAAAGTTAAAGAATAAAGGAAGTAAAGATTAAGGAAAAATCATGGTGCATGCACCCCCTGCCACACGCCGAAAGGGCTTGCAAGGTACTCACATAGACATAGACCAGCGTGACCCGCCCAATGGGCCTACGCTAACCTTTTAATCCTTCACAATTTAGTTAATAGAATTTCTCGTTGCCTTCCCTTCCTCTCCAAGCTCCAATAGAGCTCTCTGAACGTTCCAATAGAACGTTCGTTTTCAGACAAAGACGTGGTCGATTTACCACGAATTCACATAATAAAATCGGAAATGAATGTCTAAAGAGGCATTCCAGGTTATGCATACGGTAACGGCGATCAAGTGCTACGAAGCGTCGTAACTTCAGTAAAAGGTAAAAATACGAAAATGTATCTCGACAGGGAATTAAGTTCATTTTCTTTTCCATTTAAGTAGTTAATTTTATAAATACTGTCTGTTCCACAGGTAGGACTGAAAACGTAAACCACTCGAAACTAAGTTAATGTAATTAAGGTTTCTCCAGCTTGGTGTTTATAGTGACACACTTTTTTCGCCCAACCATACTTTGTATGTTACGTAGGAATTCCAGAAGATCGCTCCACGGTCAGGAAAACAATTGGAATTTGTCTGATACTTGATTAGGAGAGCATATTGGCATACTCACCATCATTTGACAGCGGCTTAAAATCTGCACTCTTCAGTAAAGTACTCTTCAGCGTTCATTGCGAGGTGAAGCCTTAGATAAATGGCAAGCGATTTCCTCCAATTCTCCAGGATAAGGCTCACATTTGCTTTTAGGGCATTACAGAAGTATTCTCTTGCTCGTATTTTAGCATTCTTATCATATTCAAATTTACATTCCATACGTTTTTACGTCTCGTATCGCTTTTATCCATATAGTAATAATTGTACGTTAAATTACGAATTATAGTAATTACTCGTAATAAACTTCATAAAATGGAGAATTTTTCTAAATACTTTCTGTAACAGATAGCCTCCATATCACGACTTTTAAGCGACATATTACCTACTTGTTAACTTCTCTCAATCTCGCCTTAATTAGGACCATATAGTCGCTGCAACAGCGTGGGGAGGCACTGAAGGCAATTTCAGTTTCCTGGTCAAGGATTCAGAACAAATTCTCTTGGATTAAAGTAAAAATCTGGGGGAAGTGAAAACTCACTAAGCATTCTAACAATGATAAACATTTATGTTACTGTCATATGAGTCTATTAATTTATTAATATGCTTGGAGTGTAAAGAGAGGCGGCAAAATCAGTTTCGCACCAGACAGCAAAAAAATCAGTTTCGCGAATGGCTGACATTACAATAGTTTTGTACCAATAACCGACAATAGGCCGCGAAAATAATTTTACAGGAAAAATTTTTAAATTGAAAGTCCGAAAATTGCTTGGAAATTTTGCTGCAACTTAACATTAAATTTTGCTGTAAAAGAACTTTTGGCCACAAGTACACAAGTAGAAAAGTTTCTGGTGTTTCTTTTGGACAACTGTTTTTCCGTAGGCCTAGTTTAGGCCAAAAGTTCTCTTTTTAGTCGGGAAAAATTTGAATGTCAATTTTCACACTGAAGTTACGCCTTCTGACCTCTCATAAGATCAAAATGCAAAATTTCAGAGTAACAACTCCATAAACAGCTGAATCTATTATAAAACATCTAGTAAAAATATTTCTATTTCCTCAGCTTCTTAAAATCTGTATATATAATACTAATATTTAATAATATCCTGTGGCAGAAAGCCACCTAAGGACAAAATCAAAATATATACAAAAAGTCAAACATATCCGTATACTTTGTCGCAGTGAAAAAAATAACTTTATGATACAATTCAGGATTATATAATATATATACAATTTTATAAAACAATATGCGATTGTATTACAATTTCCGAAGATACTCATGTTACAAATATTTGAATAGGTGTAAACTCAGTACTTAAAATCTGCATAAAACACACATTTACAATATTTCATATTATTGGGCAAATCCCTCACATATAACGAAAATAGTAGCAGCACAAGAACAGACCCCTGAGGGATACCGGTAACCATTGAGATAATTCACCATTGAGGACTATCGGCGTCTTAAATTATATCTGATAAATGCAGCACTAAAGCTCTCAGTAAATAGGAAAATAAAATAACGATTTTGGGCAGTTTCAGAAATGTTTAGGGAAATGCCGGCAATAAAATTTTACCTAGCTCTCAGTTTTTTTCAAGCAAAATTAATTGAAGATTTTTTTGATATGCATCTTTTTCAGTCATACTTTTGGCATCAAAATAAAACATACTATCCATGTTACTACAGAATTATTCACGCTTAAAAACTGAACTTGCTGAGTTTGTCTATTCACAAATTACTACTAAATCCGCGTTAGAGATATACTACTGCCGTTAGATCACGTACAATACTATGGTTACATGCATACATACAAACAATACTGGGGTACATGGCTACATCGATAGATCATGTACAATTTTTACGCTGAATGAGATCAATCGAACGGTTTTCCTAATGGATTTGAGAGTTGTCCAGAGAAAGGACGCCAGGTGAGCAGAGTCAGATGAAAATCAAATGACGATCTACCAACGCGCTCTCGATGACGTCATCACAACTTTTGGAAAGGAGCTCACCAATGAAACGTTTCGAACACCTACGGCCTCTCTACACGTGCCGCTTTAGAATCTAGCCTCCCCACGCACCGAAACCCACTCTATTTCCGAACTTCATATGGTTTACATCACGTCTGCTACACATGTTCGGTGACTGGGATCCACGCAACACAAAAGACTTATTTTGGACTTGAAATTTTAACCGTGATTTCAAAAATTCATTTGATAGAGCCAAAATAAAAAAATCCACAGTTATTATATTCCTGCATTCTGTCTTTGCGCATATAAATACTTGATAAGAGGTTATAAACACTATGCCCAAATATCAGAGTTCAACGGTTATTCGCGATAGTTCGTAGGGAAAAAGATTTCACAAATTCACTAAAAGAGAAATTCACTAATTGGCAATAATAACTCCTCACAACGAACATTCTCATTAATATTACATTAACGCTACACTAAAGCAGCGATTCTCAGCCTTCATGGGTTCAATGACCTTCTCAACACAGCCATTTCCCCCAATAAACTAAGAGACTTTTTTTAAGTAACATAATTTAATATAGGCGTTCCTGCCTTTTTAGAACTCGAATCCCTTGAGTCTTCAATACGCATATTCTGTAGACCCTATTAATTGTCGAAAAGAATAGTTTTTACCTTCGATTTTCTTTGAAAATGTAAATATTTGGCTACAATTGTACCTAACGACCAACTCGGAAATTTTGCAAACATATTTGATTTCGAAATGCCTCAATAGCACAGCATAATTATTTAATGTGGTTCCCGGTTGACTAAGAGCGTTACGCGTTCGACGAAAGTGGTCCCGGGTTCGTTTCCTGACGTGAGCCCAAACGTGCAAGATGACTTCAGCTGAAGAAGCACTTTTAGCAATGCTATTCTAATTATTCACTAACTATTCGCCTGGAAAATCTTCCCTTACTCCTTGGGGCTACGTCGGGAACCCTTCATTCATTCTTTGAGATGAAAATGTAAACTTGATAGAATACCTAATTTCGTGTTTTGTTTTAATCGCACTTAATCGTTTGTAACTAATAATTCCAATCGCATAGTTCATATCGAAAAACACACAGCTTTAACTGTTTAGCCAGCAACATCTACTTATCACTTGAAGTAGGCTGATAAGAGACACATTTTCCGAACACTTTTGTTGTTTTGAGAAAGGACGATTATAGTAACACATTTCAAGCCGATTTTGAAATTTGTTACACACCGCACCTTTCCCAATTTTTTTTCTGAATAACTCATAATTTTTACGTGACTGTTAGACATCCTATCTGTTTTACAATTTTTATGTAATCAAGAAAATCGCTATCAGAGTAGCAAACTCTTTGTACTTGACATGAAAAACAGTAAACTTTTCATAGTGAAGAGCGGAAAACCTCAACCTTAGTTCTTCTTATGTTAACAAGACATTATTTTTACTCAATCTCTAAACCAGATTTATTACGTCAATCATTATTTGTTGTCTCTGGCTTATCATTAAAACATTCTTTTTATCTTTCCTGTTAAACATGGGAAGCAAATCCCATGTCTTATACGTTTCTTCCGGATTACTCGTAGTTTTTATGTATATGGTGTAAAAATTAAACAATTTGGCAATCATAATTAACTATAATTGCAGCTTTTCAGTGATTGCTATTTACATCGTTTGGACCGGTATACAATGGTATACCGAGAAAGAAAAGTAATTATTTATTAAATCGAGTGACTGAATTAATTACCCTAAAATGAGTATCTTGAAGCAACTTCGTTAGCGTATACTTCGGTGTCTATTAAATGATAGTAAAATTGGTGATCACAATCTTTTACAAGAGTTTATATCAAACGTTTCGAATTTTATCTCCTCATGGCGGAACAAATTTCTCTTAAATCATAACTTTTTTACGTGGCTAAAAGTCACCACAATATGCTTCATTGGTCTCACCGCAATTTAATAACAAAGGAAAACATTTGCGGAGAGAGAGAGGAAAGATTAACCCTGTCGAATGATTTACATAGAATTACGAAATTGTAAAAGATTAGCAGTTAGAACCTAATATAGACAAATGTTCAGTAGTTAACGTCTTTGAAAGAATACCTATCTATTGCTAATGATTTTACAGCCTCCGAGCGAAAAACTTATTAACAGTAGAATCTGAGAAATATCTTGGAGGAACCCTCACGAATAACTTACCACTAAGTTAGCCACATCCGTTATATCAAGAGAAGAGCGAAGAAAATGTCCGCGAGCGATGTTCCACTTGGGTCTCACCTTGAGTGTTCAGTGTATGGGACCGATAAGTGTTGCCGACTCGTGATTAGAAAATTTACAACGAAAAGTAATAGTTAAGAATTGCTACGATAAATCAATGAGCGTTTCCAGATGTTTCAGGACGCAGGATGGGAATTTTTAGAAAATATAAACTAAGACTTAATTTACTCAATCAATGCATAGAAACTGCTTTCTAGGAAAATGTCAATAATATTGTTCTTTCTCGTCCTCACATAGGCCGTTCTAGAACTACTAGAAAAATCAGGAAAATGGATGTTAGGACTAGTCGCTTCAAGAATTCATTTTTCCGAGAACGATACGCGAAAGTAATCGATTAGGAAAATAGAGTCATGATGCAAGCACCCCCTGCCACATTTCGGGAGGCATACGTAGATGTTGATGGGACAAGTATTCATTATTTAGTCCTTTCAATGGCTTCAGAACATAACTCGAGAGATCTTTCTTCCATCTGCCACCTCAATGAACTCATTGTTCTCTTTATATTTTTTATCGAAAGCAATAGTGATAAAAGAACTTGAGCTTCAACTCGGGTTCAATCGTCAGTTACAGTTTTGTAATCACATCTACTCCGTTTTTTTTTAATAATATGCGCTTTGTCTCCATTAGAGGTCTTCCTAATTGTATTACGCAGTGTGAGAGAAAATTCTCTGCCGTGATTCCAATTCATCTTTTCAGACGCAGTTAATGAATACACGTCTATGGCTGATCGTAGTTTGCGCCCCGATGAGCAAAGAATGCGTTTTTGACTAACTAAGCATCTACTAATGTTGCATGAACCGAAAGAGAATCTTATTTATCTATTTGTGCTAATTTTAGGTGCATCAATATATTTAATCCAATTGCACTCTCAAATTGGCATTTATTTTAAATCAACTTCACCAACACATGTACCACGTTATCTACATTTAGTAGTGTGGCAGGGGGTGCATAACTCCTATTTTTAACAGCTTACTGTCGCATATGAATAATGAATCTCTGAAGCGACCACTTCTAGCATATATTTCCTTAATTTTCAAGTTCCGTCTGTATTGATAGTAGTATGACTTAAGGTTCTTCGACAGCTGAGGTCATTTCCCACATATGGAACTGAGTGTTGAAGCGAAGCGAGCGGCGCTGCGCCTTGACACCGAGGTAAATCACATTTTTTTAAATATAACATTCCGTTTGAGTTTCACTTTCATCTTTTCAACATTCAAAGAACGTTTATTGCTCATTTCGGTAATATTTTTTTCCAGAGCAAAAGAGGTGGCTTTTTTAATTTAAAACTAATTTTAAAAGTTAATTTGCCTAAAAGTAAACATTTTCTCGTAGAAATGGAATTGAATTTCAAATCAAATAAAAGAACTATTTTAGATCTTAAAAAGAATATATACAATGCTCCGTAACTTTTGAACTCTTTTAGGAATAGGAGTTTGACCTGTAGCGTATATTCACACATATTTCCGTACTTTTTTTGCGAACTCTGCCGCCATTTTGTAAATATTCGGACTAACGGTCTATGAATTGGCAAAAATACTTCTATGGTCACAATGAACATTATGACGGAGTTTAAAGAAGATCCGAAAATGTTATGTTTTTTTTGTTCGGTTTGGCGTGGAATGACCCTTTTCAGAACACTCCAGTTATTCATTTTATTAGAAGTGTACTGACAATTTTCACCACTCTCATCGATTTGATACAAATGCTTTGACTGTTCTCTCACCCTCCTCAAGATAAATAGGAATAAAGTTTAGCACACGCATCAGATATCTGTGTCTGTATAAAAACTATCCGATAGGAAACGATTTACATGTCTCTTAGGAACAATGTTAGGATAAGCAAAGTTGAAGTTAGAATCTATTGGAAGATTTTCAGCAAGTTCACCACTGATATTTAGGTTGGAGTTTTTATCACCTTATACTGTTAGTTTGGTATTCCGAAATTAAGAATTGAGAAAAAATACAGCAAAACACTGCGTCAGGCAGCATTGGACAGCTATGCGTTGACTCGTAGCTCGTCATCAAGATGTTGAAGAAGAACTAGTGAAGTGTTTTAAGCATTTGCGGTCAGCGAATATACCTTTAAAGGGGCCTATTCTTCAGCAAAAGAAAAATTCAATTGCTTCAATTGATTAATGACTTCTCTACTGGTTGTTCCAGAAACGAAGCAGAAGAAGTGTGGGTGAGCCAAAATCCAAGAGCCCCGGCTGTTCTAAACACACTGACCGATCTAAGCTGCCTTGTGATTATTGTCACCACAAGAATGGCGTTGAACGACGGAATCGCATTCCGGGAGTGGCTCTTGAAATATAATCGCCCTATGAAGGTATAGAATCGGCTAGTGCTGCTTACGATATATAATTGTGCAGCGCATAACCTAGGTGAATTGCAGTTCAGCCCTGAGAAAGTTTGCTTCTTTTCAGCAAACACAACTCTTTATCCCCTAGTCACTGGGGAATTGCCCTCGTAAAAAAATACCGTATTCGCTTGGTGCGGCTTTAATCTGCGCAGTAAAAAGTAACAATAATATGAGATGGACAGTCTTACAAGGGGAGTACCACCTCTGTGGTAAATGGATTCACACGTGTCTTTCAGGATATGTTCCTTGCTCAAAAATAGTATATATGTGTTCGACCGTTGACACAACTAGGCATTTGTTAACGTAAAATTAGCAACTAAATGTCGGAGTTAGGCAATCACGACGTACACACTCATCACCATGAAGATCGCGAAACTTTCCAATTTGGGAAATATTTTCTCCCATAGTTTGTGAAAACTTATTTTTTCTAAAAAAAGGAAAGAATCCTTGATTGTTAATCGAGTGTGTTTTCTCAAAGAGGAATTTGTTGCAAAATGCACATGCAAATCGCAGTTTTTTATGCTGTTCTTGGTGCAGAAAATATTATTAATTTCATTTTTCTTATTTAAAGTTCCATACCCGTCTTTATAAAAAATAAATATATGGAACAAAACAGAGTTAAAATTGCATGTTTTTTCTGATTGATATAAAAGATTAAGATCATTTAAATTTAAATTGGAAGGTTACCGATATGAGGAACTGGTAAATTTATTTTATATTTGTTAAAACTTTACGGGAATTTAGCAGAAAGTAATCAGAAAACACAACATTTCAAATGAACTGCAGGGGTTTTGTATTTGGAAATGTTTCATTAAATTTCAT
>KZ309468.1:132328-148960 GCA_000376725.2 Ladona fulva
ATATATATATATATACACACATATACATGTATGTATATATTTATATGTATATTTTACATAGTTTTGACTTGACTTCAGAGGCAGGTCCACTAATTTGCATAATTTAAATCTTTTTCTAATATATTAAAATATTTCTGACTCATCCAAATAGTATCATACATAAAAAAGACACTAGGTGACAAGTAGTACTTTCATCCTCACACCAGAAGAAAAAATTTAGAGTACAGCACCACTAAAAATCACTGGTGATCTGTATTCCTTTACAGAATAATGCTCTTGAGAAATTTTCACAGTCTACTCAATCTAAGGCATGAAGAAATGAAACAGAGGTAAGAGAGAATAATAAGACTAGCTTAGCAGCCCTTTGTAACTGCAGTACTTAAAAATAAAAGCGATACCCGGTAGCAATTTGCATGCAAGGGGTAACATTGCTATGTAGCAAATGAAGTGAGTCCCTTCATACATAGGCTTCTTCTAAAACAAATGTATATTTGAAAGTAAGCAAACAGGACTTATGAAACAATGAAGGATTGTCCTTCTTTCCTCCTTTCCATACAGATATGGCTGGGTATTGATTGTCATTATACTACGGCTTAGGTATCAAGAGAAACAAAATAAGACATTTAACAGGGAAACTAACCTTTCCACAGGTCAGTTTCTCATGAGAGGGCTCCTGCCCTTTGATAAGGATGTTCCCGAAACTGACCCATATGTCTCCGTTGCTTAGCTGCTCCACCTACAGTCACAGAAAACATTTAATAACACATAAAAGTCACCCACCATCATGCAATACCGTACTTAAGTGACTGGTACAACTACTCTAACTAGTTGCTCTGTTAGGCTCTCGAGTTTCATTGATTTGGACTAAAGAATTCTGCACTTAACTGCTCATGCATCCCTGTATCTTAACTATTACAATTCTACCTACCATTGGAATAAGCAATTCCTCAGAAATAAAAAAGCTATAAGAATTTGACTGATAAAATTTTGACATAAGACAATTACGTACACCTAAATAATATCTCATACGTAGCATCCAATTCAGGACGTTAGTGTCTTTTCAATGAATTAACTCACTAAAACTTTCTGCGCATTATTTCAAATCATATTGATGAGAAAATCAGTTCAACTAGTCGTCCATCCCAGCTCATGTAATTGAAAATGACTCAAGGAATACATAAAATAATTACTGCACTCTTGTGCAACATTTACGCTTATATCAAAATGACATCTGGACATTGAGGCTGTAAGAACATCTATGCAGAGGTAAATGGCAATAAGACAGAATTCAATTCAAGTAGCTGTTTTGAGAAAGAATACCATCATACAATCATTGTATGATTTAGAATAGGAAAGCAAAACTAGAGAAAATCTGTCCCTAGATTTTCAGAATGACCAAACAAAAATTACATAAAATATTGTTGTGAATATAAAGCGAGAAAATGCATGACCAAGAATGTTTAAATTTAATGCTCGACAATAATGTCAAGAGCTCATAGCCGATTTAGTAAAACTTCTAGTCTTTCAATTTCAAAAGCTAAATTACAGCTCCCTCTACTGACATTCAAAGATTTAGCTTTTCAGGATTATGGATTTGTGATGTTGTTTATTGCTGATTGCATATGTGCAAAGACTTATGACTAGAAAATGGTAGAATATCAGCTATTGACAACATTTAGTCATTATATAGAAGTTCTATTCAGTAACAAAACCAGAGAAATACTGAAGAAAATGATAGAAATCATTGTAGTTAAAATAACATTTCATGAAATGTGAACAGAAGAGTTGGTAAAAAGAAATTAAACATCAAGAGATTTATAGTTGCTCAATTTTAAACTATTTATATTTTACAGCAATTTTAATAACCTGCACTGTAAAGTTGACATAAAATACACAATATAAAACTAGAAAATCCTGTACTTAAAATACCAGAATGACAGCAACTACTTTATATAGATGCAGAATTAACCTAATAAAATCCCTCTTGCAGCCAGAATGGGAATTTGGTATGGTTTGACAGAAGATGAAAGTTCATAACAAAGCCCTCCATGACAAAAGCTCTTCTTTGGAAACATTCATGGGCAAATTATAGAAAATAAACCTCAATTAAAGATGGTAAAACTACAAACCTCTCCCTGAATTAAAGCCAAAAAATTTTAATGGAAGAAAGTTATTTAACTGATTGAACTGTCCTCTGAGGCAAAATGTTTTAGAACTAATATTTGCAAAAATTCATAACTTCCTTCTTCATGTTAGACATAAAATTAAATACCAACAGGGGTATTAGATCAAGAGGTAGATATTTAAGCCTAGAATATTACGATATCTAATAATAATTATACCAACTTTCTCTTCAGTCATAGTTTCTTTGATTGTAACCATGTATGAACTGAATTGGAATCAAATAATGAACACATTTTGTTATATCTTGAGAAAAAGGAAAATCTTTCAGAGAAAGATACTGATAAATTACAGTACTGAAAAACATTCAAAACTGATCTTATTCAATAGCTGGTTTGAAAGGTAATTTTTATGACCAAATCAACTTCCAAATTACCAGGAAGCCTATAAGCACAGAAAACTCTTCTGAAAGTTAAAATACCTATATTAAGAAACATTAAGGACATGTAGATATACCTAAATCCTCTGAATGATACTGACAGTCAAAAACCTACAAACAATTTAATTAGTGACCAAGTTCTACAGCCCAGAATATTCTTTTAAGATCACTATCAATGGATAGTAACAGACTGGTTTGCAATCCAGATCATAACTTATGAAAGATTCTTGTGAAACTTCCAACATCAGCTTCAATCTTGCCTGATTACGGTGGTAAAACTAAGCCATCTAAACAAAGAGAATAAAATCTGTACTATTTTTTATTCAAAAGAACCACTGAAAGTATGAATATTCCTTATATCAAACACCTATCCCTGTTCACTAACAATTTTTTAGCACAGGCATTAATTTCCAAATAAATCTTTTATTTATAAGAACATATCTTGCTTCAACAAACTACTATAAAACATGACGAATAGTTTTTCTGCTTAGTAAAAAAATAGAAGGCGATTAGAAAAATAAAATGTACTAGTAATTCAGTTCNACGAATATTTTTTCTGCTTAGTAAAAAAATAGAAGGCGATTAGAAAAATAAAATGTACTAGTAATTCAGTTCCTGAGAAGCATTCTCAAAATTTTTCTGTTTGAGACATTAAATGAAAGTAGGTCATATGAATTCATGAAATGCTTTACGCCAAGAAATTCTTGCTTCTAATATATCATTACATGGGAATATTAATAGAAATTAAATTATTAATATAAATTGAGTTTTTAAGGTTAATTAAAAGCACACTTAAGTTTGCAATTCAAGCAAAAAGTTTCACGAAGTTACAATAATAGACTTATAATGGGCTCCAAGAGTCAAGTTAAAATTAACAGAGCAAAAATAACTAAGAATAAATTTAAACTTAGTTATACTAGGCTCAAATCTGAGTTAATCTCATGGAAAAATAACATGATTCACCTTCACCATTAATTATTCATAATCAAGCCTACTTAGGAAAGCAAATTACAAAAGTTATGAAGAGTGAACAACATCAGCTAAATATCAGTTTTCTTCCAAATTCCATTTGGATTTAGAAAAACATGAGTGAAATGTTCTGCATATAATGGTAAAAAATAATTTGAGCAGCTACTCAAGAGCCTATAACTGGTTAACCTGAGACTATAAAAACTTGAATGATCTGGGTGACAGTAATAACCTCTCTCGAGTATATACCCAATTCAAAAGTAACAAATAAGTGAAAAATTTTATACGAAATTGACTAGAAAAACTCACATTTGCTGACGTTACCTCTTCACATAGGTAATAAATTGAAGACTATCTATCACATGTAAATTTTACATTCAATGAGCCGTATGTTATACTGGTATTATAAAGAAAAAGTATCTTAATTGCAATATTACGATGATTGAACATATTTTCATTTTGTGATTTTTACACTGAGGAACTTTGACTGTGTAAAAATAAATAATTTTCTAATTATTAGTAAATAATGGCACATGACAGACCCCCTAAATATCTCAAAATAAACTCTGATATAAGCAACAATCTATCAGAAGACCAAGAGCAATAGGAATGATAAACAATATCCTGTTGCCAGACTAATAAAAAATCTGTTTGTGAGAAGTGACCACACTTAAAGGCCAGAAACAGTGGTAGGATTCAGCTAATTTGTCTGAACCTGTTCTTAGAATATCCTGAGTTCCCAAAACCAGTTCTGAATTATATCTGATACAATAGTAGCATAATGACATGCTTAAAAGGTAATACAGTCTGCTCGCTACAATAAGAATAAAATTTAAATATTGGATCATGAAATACTCATTCTTTTTTCATCTTTAAGTTTCATACATTTTAAGTTGCAATATTAAAGGTATATTTAAAGCTGCAGAACTTGGTTGAATACTCCATTAGAACCTATTCCAAGAATTTTTTAATCCAACCACTGACTATAAAGTACTACATTAAAATTTAGATGGGACATATTACTACCAAATTAAATCAACTACCTCACCAATTTATGAGTAAAACATAAACGCTAGGATACAGACATATACAATAAAGCAACAGACATGATTTTGTGAAACTAGAAATTGATATACAAATACCATAACATACAACAACAAAATTTAGGAAAATAAACAAATGGTAACAGCTTTTCCTTTATAGAAAATAGGACTGTAGGCAAAGAAGAAAATCCAACTTTTAATACAAATTACACCCCATGCACCTGCTAAAAGTCATGACTGTAAATGCAATTACAGGGTGTATCTCTTCTGTAACTATATGAATCGGTATTCTTTAAATAAGTTCCAACATAAAGTATCAAGTTTTGTATAGGCATAGGGAAATTCATTCCTCAAATGTATTATAAGTAGTTTTAGCTTCTCAAAAGACCAAAGTGCATTAAAATAATTTAAGACCTCATCTAAAATCCTTTTAACTAGATTCATCATTCCTAATGAAGATTCCCTACTCTCGACAATTTACTGTAAAGTGAGCCGCTTTATCTCAAACACTGTGCCTGTTTTGTAAAGTAAAAATAATCTATTGATATAATGATACAACTAATTGTAAAATGATGACAATTCTAGAAAGGAAACCTGTTCTACCTCCAAGAAAATTTCATCAAACAAAACATCAGTAAATTAAACTGCCAATGAAACAATACAAGGAAATGAAATGGGAAAAAGAGATGCTTTAAGAATAGAAAGTATTGCCTCCCACAAAGAATGGATTGACATACTTTAGAATGGCGAGGAAGAGAACAGAAGTGGGATACTTCTTCACCTTGAAATACGAATCAAAAGACTATAGTTTGTGGGCTAAAGTGAATAGCATCATCCAGTTACAGACTGATTTCTTCAGACTATGCAAGATAGATTCTGCTACGTAGAGTTTATGATATAAATTACAGCAATACAAAATCTAACATTAATATATGTCTGGTAAGAGGTTTATTTATAATATAATAACAATGTATTGCTCAAAGGTGAGTATTCATCACTTTTATTGTATGACCAAGGGTCCATTACAACATTTAGATGTGTATGTAAGCTTTACAAATCATTTGATTTCTTCAAATTTAATTGAGCAGTAAAATTATGGAAAGTTGTAATCTATTACGTAAATTTAAATTCTAGCACAGCTTTCCGTGATATACAACCTCACCCTGAGCAATACTACTCATCTTGAATGAGTTAATGAACTGCCTTATAAGAGGGGTTAACAGAAGCATGTTATATAAATGCAAAATTAATTCTTTTTTCATTGTCTCACAAATTTCAAAATCATTCCGAAGAAGGCTAGTGTTATTCTACTGTATATAATGCAGTGACTTTCCTTATGATTGCCTTTATTTAGAAACTGCAAAATTTTAAAACACANTAAAATATCAGAGTTTTCTGGAAATGGTAATATCAAACTTTAATAAGAACTTGATTAAGGGCACTTAATTAAAAGTGTGTACAAAGAAAAACTGAAACCATTTCCTATTTGAAAGAATTAAGGAAAAGAAGGTGATTATGATTACCATTGAAAGTACGAAACACCCCTACAAATGATGAAAATGTTTTCAATCTAATTAACTGTCAAAAAATGCAACTCAGCCACACAAAGATAACAGATGTGGCTTGGTATATTAGTGCTTATTAAAGTATGGATGTTCCAACACAGCTAAGAGCCTGTTTTCAAATGGATAATAGATTTAGTTTTTATGATACTAATGGAGAGAACCTGAAACATTTTCCAGTTATAGTGAGTATGATAAGCAAAATGACTGATTATGAAAAAGAAAAAATTCACATATTTATCATAAGACAAGCATTACTTATCAGTCCCAACCTTCATCCTACCAGAGGTTGTTACTATTTAACCATTGACTTATACCTTTAAGCACCAAATTAGCAGAATAGCACAAATTACAAGCAAAATAAGTGAATTATTCCCTAAAATTATAGGCCCTGGATATTAAATCTTCCAGGAAAATGCAACACCAAAAGAGGAAGTACTACTGTTACATGTATAAAAACTGATCAAATGACTTGAAAATTAATTCTCTTTAAAATGATTCTCAAAATCCCTAAAAAATATTTCAGCATATTTAAATATGCTTAGAAAAACTCCTTCATCTTAAAAATACTAACAGTTTAACATTACTCTATTCACTCTAGCCTTTCCATTTCATTTAAGAAGCATTAGTGCAACACTACTGCACTAAGCACTGAAAAACTTCCTCTGTAGAAGCTTCAAGAGCACATTATTTATTCTACTTTCAAGAGTTCTGGTGTTTTATAAACAACACTTTCTTATACCAATTGTAATCCGCATATCTCTCTCTCTACACCCTCTCTTAGCTTTCTCTCACATTGATCACATTTTGCAAGGTAATCACCAACCTAGCAGAGCAATAGTGAATATTACACAAATTCCTATAAAATATGCATTCTTACAAAACTCTCTACTCCATAGATTGGCTTAAACATTTGACGTAAATAAACTCAAACAAAAATACACTGAAATAATACCTCAATGCTAACAACATATCGTTCAATTTCAAAAATATTAAGATAAATGCAAACTTTAAAAAATTGTATATAAATATATCAAAATAAGGGGAGATAAAAACATTCCTAGAAGGAAGACAATTTTATACAATCTTTCAAGTGCCAACCTTATAGTTTTCTTGAAGAGCATTGCTATAAATCTGGCACAACCTATACTCCTCAGAGTCCACATGGCTTGGCCATCAAGAAAAAATAACTAAAATAATTGATAAATAACACCAGACAACTGAATTCCATAAAAACATAAAGCTATAGTGTATTACAAGAGAAGTGCAGCACAATCTACTGCAACATGATTAATTTCTAACATCTTTCCTACACCTCTTTTAAGAGACCGCTTGACAGCAACTGTGGAGACAAATTAAACTAGTTGGTACCCAAAAGATTGGGTAATCAAACACAAATCTAAAGGTAAATGCAACATCTGAACTTGTGCGGGTTTTTCAATCCCGTGATCACACTGCACTTGCGATAAAAGCCATTGACCCCATCTCATAAACGAGGCCACAAAAGGGAAATTGAAATGGGACACATACTTATCGAAGACGAGCATCACACTCAAAAAAGATATCTGTCACACTTCCAAATTCCATCACTGCTGTGTTCTAGAGAACACAGCGTATGGGTATGCCCAGCATCACCAGGCTAGCAGAGAACACTGGACACACTGACCATTCCTATTCATCACAGTTGAAGCAAATGCTAATGGGTTCAGAGAGGGAGAAACATTTCATGAGGCAATTGGGGAAGGGGGAAGAAGGTCAGCGTGCAAACAACCCACCCGCATGGTGGTCAGCAGCTGTTGCAGATGCATATTCTGCCAAAAGGGGTGAAGCCAGTGCAGCATAGTTGGCATAATCAGCAGCCGTAGGGTATGGATTATAAATAAGACCAGCAGCTGCCGCAGCAGCATCTGCTGCAGAAATCAGTGGGGGTGGTGGAGGTGGGTGAGGAGGTCCAGAGCCATTCAGCAAAGTGGCAGAGGATGTGGGGACAGGAATGCGAGGGGAAAGAATAAGGGGAGCCCCAAGAGGAGCTGTTGGAGGCCTCATTGGCGGAGCCATTCCTGGAATACCACCTCCCCCTCCTCCTCCACCTGGGCCACCCAGAAGTCGCTGAGTCTCAGCTGCAGCTGCTACAAGAGCCAGACGCCGCCAGTCATCATCACTAACTGGAAAGTTTAAAAATAAGGGAAATCAACTCAATGATAAAATTAAATAAAAGAGCTCATCCTGTATTGGCCAGGATGTGTGCGCTATACCTTATTATTTTTCTCCCACTTACTTATTCCTCACATCCCATTATTATTACCATCCTTTCTTCAGAGGGGGCAAAGGCTACAGTTATTTCCATGAATTTGGACTTTGTACCCCTTCTCCATCCTCCCAAGTGCAAGTCTGACCACCAACTTTTAACTGTTTTCCAACAAGTAAGTTTATTTTACAATACTCCTTCCTTCATAAAGCCAGCCCATTAGTCTCTCAAGCAACCCTAACCTTTCTTTACTTCCAGCATATATGTGCTTTCCATACTCCCTCTTTAGTACCATCCCTACAACCTCCATCTACCTTAATCATTTGTGCAATGCCTGACTGACCATAGTTCCTCTACTTAAATAAAAATAAGCCCCAAAGCCATCATATAGAGGCACTTCAGGCAATTAGAGGGCTCTCTCTCGTCAAATCTACATGATATAGTGGGCTGCAGAAACCTTTCATTACAGAGATTCTTCCCTGCAGTAAACCCTCACCACCTTTACAGACCTAAACTAACTATGATGCCTATAAGAATATATAATTAAGTACAATTCATGCGATTTTGGGACAAACAAAACTATTATTATTATTCCGACTATCTTAAAACCTTGTCAATGTTATCTGAACAAGTCTTAGTAACACTTCTGTCATGGCTAATTTTTAGAGAATAGTAAGTGCGAAAAATAGAGACATGACTGGGACTCTAACCCAGGTGTCTCACATTCTGGGCAGGTATTCTAACCACTGAACTGCCATTCCACGTCTCTTCCACACTCTTTGGGAATGCTTTAGTGAGGAAAGCATGCAACCTCCACGTAGTGGCACAAATTACCACCAGATGGGCTCAGAGAGAGAGACAACTCAGTTCGTACCACTATGTGGAGGTTGCCTGCTTTCCTCACAAAAGCATTTCCAAACAGTGTCGAAGAGACGTAGCATGGTAGTTCAGTGGTTAGAATACCTGCACGGAAAGTGGGAGACCTGGGTTTGAGTCCCAGTCATGTCGCTATTTTCCACACTTGTTATTCCTTGGAATTCAGCCACATAGCTTTACTGTGCCAAGTAAATACACCTTTCCTCAATCTTTATTACTAATTTTTCTCAATAAGACAGTTGTAACTAGTATTGCCTCTTATAAGACACAGTCAATCAAATTTTTAGTCATACCGAATTTTAAACAGCCATTCATACGAATTCCAAAAAATATTCAAATGGTGCTTTCCCAAATAAAAACATACATAGAGGCTACACCTTAAATTAATGCATTCAAACAGTGATAACATACCTGCTCCAGCAATTGCTTTGGCACTTGAATCCCTGTATGTTCCATTTATGATGGCAAGTTCCATTAATTGCCTCTTCTTCAGCTCATCCTCTCCATCTGCCTGCAACGGTATCAATTCAGCCAAGGTCACGCCAGAGCATCATCTTTAATGTTCATTCTACAACCTCTACAAATATCTTATGAACTAAATCATTTGCTATCATACAAAATTTCATCAAATCACTAAAATAACATTTTTTCATTTTCTAAATAATGACAGCACTAATAGTGCCTACTTACCCCTTCAATGAGCTTAATCAATTACCATCCCCCATACACAGAAATTCAGAGAAAGTGCTTCAGATAAGCGCAAAAGCAAAAATATTATGAAATCTGACATATTGCAATAATAAAAAGAAACAATAATACCTCATCCTATGATCTCACATGTTTAGATCCTAAAGTTCCCATAATAAAACAAAAGGAACATACAGTCAACATAGAAACCCTTATTAAAATGATGAAAACATAGAATGGGGTTGAAATAAAAATTATTATCTGGCAAAAATTATCTCAATGCTTCCAATATAAGATAAGAAAAATAATGTAAAATCATTGATATGTTAACTTAATTATACTACTTCATGGAATTTTAGAATAAAATTTATCAATTAAATTTATAAAACAGAAGATACAGAATTTTTCCTATTTAAGGTGCAAAAGTTTTTCATAACTTTCATTCCAAGACATTGTATTTTCCAAACTTTTTATTCCACAACCCACTTAGTTCCATACTGATGACCTGTCAAACAATCACTGAAAATTATACATGACATTTGGGGGTTTATATCATCAGTACAACTAAATTCAGATCATAATTAGGAATGCAATTTTACTGTCAACATAACAGTGCTACAACAATGGCAATCTTCTAATGATTCTTTGCTGTCTAAAACTCAACATTTCCTTCGTAAAAAAAATATGACCACTACTGACAAAATAAAATACAGTATATGCCTACCCTTCATTAAAAGTAAATTAAGAGATTCAAAATTGTTGAAACAAAAAATAACAAGACCCAAACAGGTATGTAATATAAATTTTAACACTAAAATAAATGTAAAATCGATGCATTACATATAGATTGTATTTTATTTAGTGATAATCTTTCTCTACCTAAATTTGACAAGTCTTCCTAGGTTGTGTAAATCAAAGAGGTAAAACAATACTTTTCACATAATTGAATCCAACTGAAATTATTTAAATGAATACTCACAATATACTTATTTGAACACATGGAACTAAATTTGCAATAGGTACTAACTCAAAGACCTAACTAAGCTAAAATTAACATTTTTTAAATTTACATCCAAGTTGCCAGTATTCAAGGTCATTTTAATAGGGGTGAAACTTGCCAAAATTGAAATTTACATCAAAAGCAAAATTCTGCAATATATTACTTAACTAAACACAATACTTTAAAGAAAAATTAGGAAAAATCAATCACATTTATTTTGTTGATTTTTACTACTTTGTTTTCATGACTCATAAAATGAGTAACTCTATTACAAATCCTAAGGGAATTAAAGATATTCATTTTCTCAAAAATATATAGAAAAGTTTTAAAATTTAACCCTAAATGACAAACAAGCTTTGGAGGAGACACTAAAGTACTTCTATTCTATAACTTACAATTTCAGCTTTAATGCAATGGGAAAAAAACTAAGTTTATACTGTGGCCAAAAAACCATGAAAACGCTTATGATCAAAACAAAATGTAAATTGTTTTATTTGTTGCACATGATGTAAATTTTCATTCACAAAATATCTATATTTTCATGTAAGGGAACAGTATTCAAATTTTAATTAGGTCAATAGAAATCTTCAAAGAGTTAAATTCAGAATATATCGTCAACAATTTTCAGCTATTTATATGAGGGTATGTACAGAGTGGGAACAACCACTCTTCACCATCACAGAAATTTAAAGTGAAATTTTACAACCATTTGATAATTTGCATGATTACACGTACACATGTGCTTTACACATAGTCACCATTTAAACTAAAAAAAAACTATAACAGCATCATTAATTGCAAAAGTAATTTATAAAAACCCATGATCATCTAATAAATGAAAATGAAAACAACATAGCTAAAAAAAACAAAGATGCTAAGCGCAAGAGAAAGGCCAGACAAAGCTGGCAATAGGTTGGGGTCCACTCACCACGGGAACAAGCAGTTTTTTAACCTCTTCTACTGCACGCTGCAGTTTTACCTTCGCCCTATTTTCTGTGTCTTCAACTGTTATAAGAACATGTAGCTCATCATTAAGATGCTCCCAATTAGGTTTTCCACGATTTTGTTCCTCCTAAAGAAAGAGAAAAGGTACCACATGATGAAAGAAATTTTAAATGATTTGCAGTCTATCAGAGATTACATGACACCAAACACTAAAAAACCACCAAAAACACTATAATGACAACACCAAAAAGAACTATAATAATGATAATAAATTTCAAAGAACTTAACAAATGGATGAACTCATTTTTGCCAAGTGTCTATGGTTTGCCAGAAAAAAATAGAGCCAATTGCAAACTATGCAGCAGAGATTTAACACAAAAATAGAGTAAATACAGGATGGAACTGACATACAGTAACAATGTCAATAACTTATATGTCATCTACAGCAGCATCTCCCAGCATGGTGTTTTTCCATCTTTTCAAGATATCCAAGGAGCAATGAATTTGTTTTTCTAATGTAGGCAACCAATAAATTTCCAAATGCTTTGCTAATGAACAGCAATGAAATTTGCAGGATTTGAATTGAGGGTAAAAGATTTTTAAAGTAAAATGCCAAAACAAACTACTTATGATGACATCCCCCAGCTCAAGTCCTATTTCACAGACTATAAATCCCCACTGGTGGTATGCATCCCACTGGTTAGGAAATACAGATCTAAAGGATATAAGCTTTCATTGAGCTGAGTTTGATTGAAGTAATTGGGAGGGCAATGGAAAACTTTCTAAAAAAATTGGGTTATGCATGTCAATATACCGTTAAAAATAAAATAGAGTAATTAGAAATATTTTTAAATGACAGGGACAATGCAAACCCTTCAGTGATTTGTCTCAATGAACACTGATTAACTTCAACCCAGAAAAACATTCTAGGTAGAGTAAAGAACTACAATCTTGGTGACTATTATGTTAAGGAAAACTCATGGTGGCTCCTGCATATTAATAAAAGAAGATGAATCACTAGATACCAAAATAAGTGATAAATTAAAATTCCTAAACCAGGAAAATGTCTTAGAGGAATCACATGTAGAAATTTTCAACCTAAATATTACAATAATCTCTATTATAGAACCTCCCACTACCAAAATGCAGACTTATTTTTATCAAAGCTTGAGATGCTCTTAAGGAAATTAAAAAGAGAGAGCAAGCAAATGAAAATATTAATTGCTTCTGATTATAATATAGACATTCTGAATTCAAACTGTAAGGAAATGCTACCTGAAAAAGCAAAGTCTGTAAACCATGTCTCAAACAAATTTCTTAGTTCAGCAGAATCCCACGGTTAGATCATAAATTTCAATGAACCAACAAGAGTAACAGCTACAACAAAAACTTGTTTTGACAATATATTAACAAACATCATATGGAACAAATGAGCATTTTTTTACAGATCCAGGACTGTCTGACCACTCTTTAATACTACCATTTTAACTCCTTAATTCTTCGATTAACATTGGAATGAAAATAACCTGATATTTTTGTGTGAAAATTACTAAAATAAGTTTGGGGGCCTAAAAGACCCCATATGAATAGTTAAGGAACTTTTTTACGCGAGTAACTATGGGTTAACCAGCTGTGACTTGCACAGGGTGTTTAACACCCCAGATGAGTTCCAACTGCGACATTTGTTTTTCTTTCGGGTTTGGTTTGATGACCCCTTCTTCTCAATAGCTGGAATTACACATGTTCCTGACCTTCCAAGCGAAAATAGTTATAATCATATCAAACAATCACAAACACATTTTGCAAGGTACCAGATTGCAAATAATCATATCAAACAATCACAAACACATTTCGCAAGGTACCACTAACTACTATGAGGTATCGCTCCTTAGTGACATTTTTCATGTTATTCTCATCATTACGTGAGTGATTTAGGTTTTGGAGGGGGCATAGAAACAGTTACTCTACTTTTGGAGGAGTTGCAGATCAAGAAATGTATGATTCAGACAGTGAAATTCAGGATGCTTCTGCACTGCATTCGGAGCACAATATCTCTAGCAAGTAATTTATTACCAATACAGATACTGATACAAATTTTCCTGCAATGTCTCTGATTTTGAGATAATAATGACAGAGAAATTAGAAGGAAAATAACAATTTGGCATCAATACAAGAAGTATTCGAAATTTTGGTAAAGAAATTTCAATAGCTTTATAGCATTCACAGGTTCAGCACAGCAGATGAAAAATTGATTACCTTTCAGAGCAGATGTTCATTCAACCAATATTTACAGAACAAACTGGCCAAGTATGAGATTGACTAGTTCACTGGAAGTTCACTAGTTCACATACACTAGAAGTCTATCATACACAGAACTTTAAAGAGGATCTTGAAAAACAGTTCGTTGGTGTGTTTGTGGGGAAAGTCATGGCTGATGACTGGTATGTAAGAGTGCCATTCTTAGAAGATTTAGGAATGCTTGTTGAAACCATTCAGAAGAATAATAAAGAAAATCTCTCCCCAAAATTGTTGAGTGAAAAATAGAGTACAGCAGCTTCATTTTATTCAGGAAAACATGTATCTGGTGTCTTATGTCCCAAAAATGATTCATTCATTATTTATTTCTGATAAACCAGAAATTATTAAAAATTATAATTGGACTAATGGCAGTGTTGGTACTGTCAATGAAATGTGTGGAAATTATAGTTTTTAACAAAAAATAAGAGAAGATGACTAGTTTCAATTTAATATAATTTGCGTAACACATCAGGGGTAAATGCCTCAATTGTTTATAGGAGAATACATTCTAAGGTGAAAAGATGTTGGAGTGGTAGGGCATTCCTCTGAAAAGGGTTGACAGAGCCATTCATGAGAAAGAGAAACTCACAGAAAAATCCATCCAAGGAATTCCAAAAAGTTAAAAAATATGTACAGCCATCAACAACGATTATAGGCATTTTCATTACTATATGTATTTTAAATACCACAAAGAGAGTACTGCTTCTTTAATTTTCAATATCAAAGTTTCATTTNAGAGAGTGTTGAAAACTATTGACCAGTTCGTTTACACGATTGACTACATTGAAGTTTCATTTTTTTTTCTTCATTTAGCAAATATATTAATTCATTTAAATGTAAAATGAATATTTATATCGTCTATATTAAATTTACATATTATATCTAGAAAGGTCTACAAATAATGCTAAATAGCAATAATCGTTAAAACTTACAAGCAAAAAGTGATTAACGCAAAAATCCAATGGGGTGCCAAAAACACCCTAATGTAAAAGACGACAGAAGTGACATTGGCCATCAGATGAGCCATACAGCCCAGGCCACCCTGGTGAAAGCTCCATATTGTCAGTGAGTGTCGCGTTAGCGCTGCCCTCAGGGGTTGCCGACAGCTAACTACAAGGCCATTCACGGTGTTTTGGCGGTAATCGGAATTTGAAATTTTTTGGCTTTTAGTCGTCTACGTAATCTCTCTCTTCAAACCTTAGGCATCACTGCAAAGCATTTCTTTTTTGAAGTGCTACTATGCTTTTCTTATTCAATTTTGTGATTGAGATTATAAAAACAACATTTTCTGGCAGTTAGAACGGCTCCCAACTGTAATGAGAAAAGCTGCCTCACTGAAAAACATTAATATTTTCAAAATATCCAATTTCCCAAGGAAAACTAAAATATCCCGCTTATCCCACCAAGCATTTAACGAAATAAGAGTTGGATACTGAGAAATGAAACATTTTTTCTAATAACCTGATTACTAACGTATTAATTTACCTAATTTTACCCCTGACACAGCATGATCTGCTTGGTTTCCCCATCACTTCAGACTGTGCACCAACTTTTAGTCAAAGAAATCACACTGTTTCCAAAGACCGCAAGAAACACCAATGAAAGGAACTTGGAACACAGCAAAACTCGCTCGACCACATGCTAAGATTGTTTCCGTTGAACTGGTAGTAAATCAGCTTAACCGATCACATTGCTTAAATCACAAACAGCTAGGAGCTAAGAAAGATAAGTGCATAAATAAGTGCTTAGCTGTCAGCACTGAATAGATGGCATTACTTATGCTGCCAATTTCCTCCATAAAGCTTTCACCAGGGTGGCCAAGAACACCCTGTCACAACAAGTCTTCACGTTACAAAATTGAGAGCGAGTCACCACAGGTAAATAAAATGGATATTTTCCGGGGTAGAAAAACTGTAGATCTATGTATCTTTTGGTAAATCAATTTTAACTACTTCTAAAACATAAATTGAAACTTCTTACTACCAAAGCATGGCCCCTATGCCTCAGAGGACAGTTTTCAACAGCATAATTAACAGTATGTTAAATTAAATTCAAATTGAAAATATTGCTATTATGCATGGAGAAGAGAATCTACAGAATAATTTACCACCAGCTTGTAAAGTAAATTTCTCCCAATGGGGGTGGGGATAGAATAAAAGGAGAACATATGTGGGCAAACAATAGTTCACTATTATAATTTGAAGATATTCATGATAAGAGTATTTGTGTTGAACTTTTCACTAGGAAACTAATTCCGTGTTTAATAACAACTTTGCATATTACACACACACTAATAGACACACGACATGTTTCATTGCTTAAGCAACATCTTCAAGTGACAGGCATTCTAAGCAACACATACCAGAGCCAGTAAAAAGGGGGGGGGAAAGTGGGGGAGGAACACAAAGGACAGAATGGGTGAAAGGCATAATTCGCAGAAAAAC
>KZ309468.1:150665-160846 GCA_000376725.2 Ladona fulva
CCCCCCCTTTTTACTGGCTCTGGTATGTGTTGCTTAGGATTGGCCTGTCACTTGAAGATGTTGCTTAAGCAATGAAACATGTCGTGTGTCTATTAGTGTGTGTGTAATATGCAAAGTTGTTATTAAACACGGAATTAGTTTCCTAGTGAAAAGTTGTTCCTGTTTTTTCTTCCTGGTATGGATTACCACAAAGTAACTTGCAGTTCGGTGGATTTTATTAGTATTTGTGTTGATTGCGTAAGCTTAACTATTATAAATTCCACATCTTTCCCTTTGAGATATTTTATGAGATAGGGAAGATATTTATGAACAACGGTCTGGAGGAAATTAAGGTTATGGTAATAAAACCAACAAAGAAAACTGAAAGAGAGCAAACAGATGAAGTTGAGTGAGAAATTTTTGCTGAATTATTATAAAATAACAGACAATTCAAGTAGATAACACATCTACCAAGCCGGGATTTACATATTTGCATTTTACAAAAAGGTGTACTGCAGAATCATTTGTAAAATTTCAGCAACCAAGAATCATTAATTTGGACTACCAATGCTTTACAACAATACATATAGAATATGTAGTGCTTCTACAAAAGAAGTTCCTATCAAAAATTAATTAAAAATAAGCAAGAACTAACTTCATACATACCAATTAGTCCAACTACTCCACCATGGAAGGGGAAAAAATTGTTGTGTATAGTTAGGTGAAAATTAATATACAGAATATAATTAATATGCTCAAATGTTTAACTTTTTAAAAATTTACATGGACATAGTCAATGTCCTACATAATAAGCTATTTGAATCTACACTAAATTATAATCCCTGTTACTACTTTTCCAGGACTGTAAGAACATCAATGGAGTATTTCAGTCAGAATTCTGAACCTTTCCATTCTTGAAAGGAAACTGTTGATAACAAATCCAAATACTAATTGAGCACAAGTTTCCTCATAATAACTGCAGATTTTTGAGAGTATGAAGGCTACTGGATAGCCGTGCAGGTAGTGCATTCACTTTTGGTGAAAGTCTTCTTGGGATTAATACCTGCCCCACAGACCTCAACCATCAAAACACTTTTAAAATTAATTGAAAGTATACATAGATAACATTGGCCAAATAAAAAGTGCCAAGGCTACATTGTCGTTATACTTTCCTTAAGAACAGAGTTTGAAAAACTTAAATTTAGTTTCTACATGTATTTGAATTCTTGACAGAATTCTTCTTTGAAATTCTGATGATTAATCAAAATGACTGAAAGGTAAACTATAGTATAAAACAAGTCTTGTGCATAAAACTGAAATTGAGATTGAATTATTCTGATGAAATAAACCTTGAATACATCAAAAACATCACTGATAAATAAAATACAAGATGGATCCTATCTTTACTCGCATGCATTTGTTCTGAAATCATTCTTTTATTCACTGGAAAACCTCTTCCTCTATAGAGAAAAATTTCCAAATAGTGCAAATAATTATAAGACTAGAAGTAGTTTAGTCTGCATACTTCTATATGCTCATTCATTTCGAATGGCAATGTGAATCAAAGAAACAAGACAATATAAATACCTTCTTCTTGTCTCTCATGGATCCTTTTCCTCGAACCATGATCTTGCAGCCAGTTTCCAGCTCCAGCTGCTTGGCAGTCATACCACGAGGCCCAAGTATTCTTCCAACAAAATTGAACTAGGATTAAGAGAAGAGGCATTAACTGTTTGCAATTCCTCCCAGGTAACAACAAATTTCATAAAGATTAACCAATATGCAATGGAAAAAACCCACCAAGATTAATTCATTCACCATTAGGCATCAATGATCCAAATACAGGCTACCATTTTCCTATACATGTATAACTCCTTCACAGTGTTCATCCATTCCTATTGTGCTTTCACAGCTGTCAATATCTCAGGTCATTCATTCCAAGTATAAGTCAACAAATAATTAACTATAAATATTCCCATAATGGTCCAATATTAAAGGATCTTGAGCTATCTATGGGAATAAAATATCACTGATTTCTTGGAAAGTAGAAATTAAATCATTTTTGATAGATCAATCATATTCCAAGCTTCAAGGATCAAGAAGAATCTTCATTAATCTCTCATTTTTACAGAATTTTACACAAAATGTACATCACGTCCTCATAAAACAGAATTATCCAATATTTTCCGAGGAAAATATTGGATANATTATCCAATATTTTCCGAGGAAGTGATAAAAATTAATCTTCACAAAAATTCAGACAAAATACACTCTTACAACCATCTTAAATTTATCAGAGTTTAATAAGAATATTAGCAAAGATTTCCTTGAATATCTGTAAGTACTCTACCAAAATTAGAAGGTAATGATGCCAGCCAAAATGTATCAAAGAATTGATTCACCAAGACAAAACAGTAAACGAAAGCATGTTTTTCCACATGTAAATAAAAAAGTTTTGCATACCCTTCTTAATTTTTACTAATGTTTTCATTTTCATCTTTGATCCCTAAAATATCTTTTACGATGGCAATTTTTCACATAAATATTTATATACCATTTAAACAATCAAATTATGAATTTTTTCAATTTACATAGTAATCTTTAAAACAATTATGGATAAGTTAACAATATATGTATTTAGATCACAGATCTGAAAATAACACACTTGTATAGGATGAACTGCTGGTGAGTGTTCTAACTAAAATGTACACTCTCACAAACAGTACCTCTCTATAAAATAAATTTAATCCAGAATTTTAACAAGATAAAGTTTCCTGCTGGAGACTAAGTATGGAACTCCCCAGAGAAAAGTTGCATGCATTACTAGTGTAATTGTTACATGATTGTTTCCACAAGTTTACAAGTTGATTAGAGATTTAACTGTTTCAGCATCTGTAACTTAGCTTTATAGTGTTACAGTGAGTTGCACTACACATATCCTACCAACTTCATAATGGCATGCTTGTAGAGTTGTCTATCACAATCCTTGGTTAGGGTGTATATCACACATACATACAACATAGATTCAGTTGACCCAAATGTTATCACTATCAGTTCATTTCATATTGATAGTGTACATTAATATTAGAAAAATGCCAATCACAGACTTAAGTTAAAAATAAATTGGAATATATATCACAGAATTATATAGGATAATTTAACACTAGAGTCAGTCAATTTATCAGGAATATACAATGAATACTATATCATTAGCAGCAGGTACTTATAGATTTCATTCACCTAAACAGCTATCAACTAATCAGTTAATTACTAAGTTTCCATTTCAGTCACTGATTTAATGCCTAATAAAAAGCAATAGAAATATTTATAATTCATCCTACAATACAGAAAATACCAGAACCAAGGTCTGCAATACCTCATGTAATGAGAAAAAATTCAAAGAAAAGCAACCATAATGCTTGAATAATTCTCTAAATTTAAAAGGAGCTATCTAATATACCACGTTTATAACCTGGCTTTTAGACAGAAAAGATAAATAGAATAAAAGAGAAATTAAAAATATTCATGGTTTCCTGCTCATCATGTCGCTAGATAAGAGTTTTGATCTATACTCTCATTCTAACAAGAGTGATAAATGAAACTAGCGCAAGACATCCACCAAGCAGTGGAGTCTACAGTACCCAGGCCACCCATTTTTGGCTCACACTACGTAAAAACTGAAATGCTACAACCGCTTCCCTCATGCACTAACTGCTCAATTCTCATTATTCCCCGGAAATAAATATGAAAACTGCCAACTTA
Source organism: Ladona fulva (assembly GCA_000376725.2). Taxonomy (NCBI): domain Eukaryota; kingdom Metazoa; phylum Arthropoda; class Insecta; order Odonata; family Libellulidae; genus Ladona; species Ladona fulva. The sequence goes on from KZ309468.1 coordinate 154,407, forward strand.
TAACCTAAGTATCACTAAACCCGAGAGGGTGAGTATAGACGCGTCAGCAAGCATTACAGCTCGTGGGGTTGAAGGAAACCCATAGGAGGCTGGCAGTCGGTTATTTCTGGACACGGCCGACGTAAATAGCAACGAGGCAACGGGAGGAAGATTTCAAAGTGATGAGGCCTCCTGCAGTCAGTTCTCGCCCACTTTCCCTACCTCCCACACGCAGGCCCTACACGCGCACCTATACGAGATTCAAGCCAAATAAAGAAGGCGAGAAAATGGCGATGGAGCTTGCTTGCATTCCTAACGCCTTCGAGTTCGCTTCCTACACAACGCGCCGCTCCAACCAAACTTTTCCACCACCTACGTAGAAATTGAAAGCTTATGGTCCTTGTCTGCGCAAAACGGAGGGGAAAAACCCTTCAGGAAGGAGAGCAAGAGGAGCGCTGTCTCCACGTCGTACATACATAGTTTTACACTATCACGTCACATACGATCACCCTAACCCCTTGCTGCCCGTAATTCCTGAAGGTAGACTCTTCCAGACCGAAAAATCTCATATGCGCAGGGGCCATGATCTTTCTTCTCCATGTTCACAGAAGTTAACCCCGTGCGTTGATATTCAACCAGCTCGACGAAAGTGAAATATTCGGAGAGAATTACTCCATATGGATTTAATAAATGGGATGCATACCGAAATTAATCCCTAACACCAGTTAATGGAAAGAAACTCGAAATATGGAATTATTCACGCCAACCTAAACAGCATTAGTGGCCAAGAATAAAGAATTGTAACGGGATTTTAGATGCATGAGCATCTGAAACGATCTTAAAGTAATCTCCCAACATTCTCCCGGAGACTGTTTTTAAAAAGTATCCAACCCATTCGAGGAAAGAAGTTTTACTGTTAAAAAACCCACGAATAAAATATACTGCCAATGTATTAGGTACCGAATGTGTTTAATTTTCATTGCCAATTCGGATGAAGAGTAATTTGGAAAATTAATCGCGGAAGACGAAGTACCTAGCGAACCGAATCACTTCGATGCTAAACCAATTAAGCGGCTAGAAATCTTCTTACAATGGTATGGACATTAAAAATTACGAAATTTAAATCCTGTTTTCATTTATTCATTTCAAATTTCGATGTTTATCTTAGTGAGTCTTGGGGAAGTAAACTATAATGCTCAATGCCTTTGATGTCCCTCAACGTACCGGACTGTCACCTAAAACAGACTGCTTTGACGCACGGAATATTTGGGACAGGATTGGTTTGCTCCTGTTTCTCCTTCGCCGACTCCTCTTCTTAGCTCCTCCGAAGCATAGAATAGGAGAGTTGCCTAATAAAAGGCTCTTGTGGAGCCAAAGAGCTCCAACTAAGCACGTAAGAATTTCCACAGATAAACAAGCGCTACAGAAAAAAATCATCCCAGATACTCATTTTTACGCTCAAGCCCCAAAATACTCGTTAATAAAATTTAACGAAAAAGAGTAAGTGTTCACTTTCAGTGAAATTATACGAGTTTTATAGGGGGAAGAACGACACGTAATGAACCTTTATGATAAGGGCCGTAAGATAATTTGAAAAATATATCCGGTAACACGCTCAAGGGTAGGAATTCTCTTCAGAAAAAATATTAGTCACGCTTCAACGTACCGCACTTCGGTCACGAGAAAATTGATTATAAACACTGAGTAATTAGGCAACACACGAACGAAAATCACGGCAACTTCGTCTTTAAAACGCAAAAATAGCTGCAACACTCGCTATCTGAAATATTTCTAGCCATTTTTTACTTGTGGTTAAAAGCCTTAATAATTAGTTCGAAAGATTTCACTTCTCGAATACTGAAATATCAACCAAACTGTCGATAAACTTTTATCAATAGGGTTAAATAACTTGTTTCATAGTCAAACCCAAATGATGTCGAAAGCACACCAAGGATCTTTAAGAGTAAGGGTCAGCCAAAGGAAAGAATATTCCTGGTAACGCCTTAAATGATTCTGAAAAATTATCATAGATTATATCGAATCACATCTGTTTCCTCATGGATTAAGTCTGCATTTAGAACAAAACAGTAGAAGGGAAAAGGTACAAAAAGATTTAATTCCGAAAGATGGCTATAGGTAGGAGTTAAGCTGCGACAAGGGAATGCTAAATACGTATACTGTGCCGATATTCCGAAATAAAAGAAACTGTTATGTAAGCCAAGACTTTACTGTAGTTTATAGCTTTTTACCGTTCGTTGATAATTTACACATTGCGGACACCGGAACAAAATAAAATACAGTATTAAAGAATAACATCGAAATGACATTGCAGAATCGAAAATAACAAAGAATGATTCGTTCTTATTTTTGATTAACTTGAAGCTGTCTTTTTGGGCTACTCGGAAACTTCCCTTAGTATAATTGAAAATTATATCAATTTCGCATCATTACTTTCCAAATCAAAGAAAGAGAATACGTATTAAAGGTCTTTTAAAGTTTTTCGAGATTTCGTTAACAATAAATCTACTTAACTAATGTTCAAATTAGAATGTGAAAGCAATTCATACATATATTGGCAATCTAGAAATCAGCCTTTATAATTTGGGATGTTTTAACGTTAGCAACTAGTAAATATGGAATGTTACTCAACTGAGCTGAATTCCGGTGCCCCGGGCGACTGCTCTCCCTTAGCGTTTGTGTGCGCGCGCGTACAACGAGTTAGCTGACAGATTCGAAACATTCCCACTGAAAAGACTTCCAGCGGGTCAAATATAAAAAAATTATCATCGACTGAAACCGAATATTTATAGGATTTGGTCGAAAAAATCTGTCATAAAAACGCTACATCCCGTGACCCCGAAGGTTTGATAACAAATAAATACCTGCTGCCAATTTAAGAAGAAAATTAGAGGAAACGTAGCTGAAATGGAGCGTTCGTTCACAGTCCGGAGTTGACTGCTAGAATTCCGTCCTTATGAGGATTCTTCCGATGAAACAAATTGAGTACTCACATCAGGGTGTTCCTTCACAGGTACATAAACCTTCTCCGAAAGGGTAGTGTTGGGTCCCTCAGCATCCGGTAAAACCAGAGGTTCTTTTTTCGTACCGTTGATTTGGAAAAGACTGCTACGCACTTTTCCGACCTCTGAAAAAAAGTAGAATTACGTAAGTAAATCTGACATTATTTAAATTAGATAACTTAAAACCACCTAAGTTGAGCGAATACCAGATTTTGGATCCAACAACTCTGCAATGCATACAAAACTTCGTATTCTAAATAGAATAAATTGAAAAATTACTTAAATCTTGAATTAAAGGAGTAACATAAGTTTCTCGTTTTGAATTGCAGGGGTTAAATGGTAACTCTAGTAATTGAAACACTTTTCGTACGAGACAGTCAAAATTAGAAAAAAACCGGAGAATTTTCATACGAGCTGACCAATGAAAAAATGGAATATGGCGAGCGACGTATGGCCCTCGAAGGAAAATTTTCCTCGCTGGCTGACATGATTACAACCGTATTTTATTTTCGCGCATAAAATCGGTTAATGTTCTAAAATTATAAGGTAGTGGCTCTGGTTTGACGACGCGGATTTTTGATACTCAAATCATTTTGAATTTTACAAGCTTCTGATGAAATGAAAAATTGTCTTCAATATATAACAAATTACAAAGAATGTCACAAATCGGCTAATTCCTACTCTAGCCGGCAACCAACTAAGAAACGCTCCATTTCAATTAAATGAATGGTATGAGAGAAATCATGTCAACCAGTTTGAAAAACGCTGTTTGGACAAAGTTCGATCAAATATATAGTTTTAGGTACGCGCTGGGAAAAGGCATATGAAAGCTGAAAAAAAACCCTCTTCAACGTTTGTTATACCATTTACCAAGTTTTCATAAATAAAATATTTCCTGATAAAGATATTCTTTTCATAAATTCTGTCCTTAGCGCGCTGATTCGTCGTCTAATCCGGCGGAATTTTCGCTATTTTAGTTCCAAAAAGTATTTTTACGGAAAAATACTGGAAACAGTTAAAATGTAATCGTCCAGTAAGAATTAACTGTAATTGCATGTAAACAAGTAATACAGTTTCCAGTATACCTGATTCACGTTAGGAAGGCACTCACTCAGTAGCAGACAGAGTCTAGATGGGCCTAGTCCATCTCAGAAAATAGGGGAGGCAGCGCTTCCTGAGCAGGAAAAAGCATTGCGCATAGCGGGAATTACCCCTCAAAAGTCCCCCCATCTCCTCCGTTTTTTCCCCCTCTCTCGGGACGCCGAGTGCCTTCCTAACGCGAATTAGGTATACAGTCTACGCCTGTCTCATAAGTAACCGTAAAGCCAGTCTAAATTAACTACTAATGATTATCACCTCCTCCAGCAGAACTTTATAAAGTACAATAAATAGTTTCCCTTTACCGTAAAAGACTATCTGCGAGTTGCTATGAAAAAGGACAGGTATGCCAGACCTAGCAACAGGTGTAAGGAGCATTTTAGTCAGCATTTTACTCAATTAAATAAAAGCTTAAATTGGCAGACGACCTTTTTTGAAGTCAGCTAAATTTCGGAGTCATATTCTCATAATTTCAAATCCAACATCTGTTCTTATCTGAATTATTTGTAATTATTACGCATTTTTTCTATTTTTTCCAGCTGCGTTGCTGACATTTTCCTTTTACCTTTTCTTCTTTTTACTCTTCTTTTAAATTTTAGTTGCTACTGTTAGTAGAATTTTCAGGTTTCTTATGCCCCCCCCATTCATGTGGGTGTTTTCCTGCGGGGTTTTAACTTTTTCCAATAGCTGACTTAGGTTTTATTAAACCAACATACTAGTTCCTTTTCTTTAGTTCAACTACCAACACCTCTTTCATTCTATCTCTAATGACTAAGGGCTAGATGTAAGAAGAGATGTAAATAAGTCTCAATCTTGCACTTACCTAAAGACGTTTCATTATCATCATCATTAAATCCGTCCTTGGGACAGGTATTTGAACAAATACCCCACCAATCGAATGTGAAAGACTCTTTAGTACTCTTCAGAATCGTAAAAAAACTTCATAAATACCTCTATCTCATACCCTTACATTAGCATCAATATGAGGTGTCAATGAAATCTGATGGCTCACTTGACAGCCAAGCGAACATTCACGCGAAAAAAATAGCTTCCAAATAATCATTACAACTATTTCTATCCCATATTCTCATACAAATGGAAATATTACAGTAACCTGTTGATAGAAAGGCGTGGTGAATATGTAAGACGCACGCTTGGAAGCGGAAGAACTGGAAGAGAATGAAACCGAAGTTGAACAGATTAAATTACAAGAAGTAAAGACAAGGAATGAAAAATAACAAGGCCCCAGGATCAGGTGACTTACCTATCGAGCTAATTAAACACGCCACAACAAAAGCCTTAGAAATCATCTGCAAATCATCAAATCATATTTAACAAACGCATTAGGGGAGAGGATCTACCAAATGACTGGAAAATTTCATACATAAATGTCATTTAAAAGAAAGGAAACGAATGCGGAAACTATAGGGCATAATATCATCAGTGGGAAGACTGCATGGAAGAGTTTTGAAGTCTAGAATTGAGAATTAAATTGTGGAGAAGAAAAAAGCGGATTTCGCCCAGGACGGTAATGTATAGACAATATTTTTACATTGAGACATATTATGGAGACAGGGGTCACAGGGGGGTTTTTGTGACCCCTGTTACATTTTGCCACTCCACTTATTCATATTATGGAGAAGAAGCTAGCTAAAGATAGGGAACTTCACGTCACATTCATTGATCTACAAAAGGCGTTTTATTCTGTTCTCCTACAAAATTATGGACTGTTATGGGTGAAGTAGGTATAAATAAGTCTTATATAAATGCAGTAACAGCACTGTACAGAGAAAACCAAACTACCATCAAGATTGGAAGCACATCGTCCTCGCAGTGCTGCTGTCTCTCTCCAACTCTGTTTAAAATGTATCTGCTGCGTTAACAAATTGGGAGAAGAAATGCAGCCCAATAGGAATATGGGTAGACAACACCCCCATATACACAATTTTATCCGCAGACGATCAAATTGTAATGGCAGAAGACCAACAAGATATGACGTATATGCTATATAGACAAGTGGAAGAATATAGTGAGTGGGAATTAGAAGTAAACATGGACAAAACACAATATATGTTAATCGGAAGTAAAGGAGAAGACATTGAATTGGAAAGTGGACAAATAAAAAATGTAAATTCATACGATTATCTTGGAGTTACAATAAGTGAAGGAAGGACAATCGAGAAATAATGAAGAAAGTAGGAAAAGGGAAAAAATGATTAAGATACTGCATCCAATACTGTGGAACAATAAATTAATACATTAAACAAAAAGAAATATTTTTAAAACTTTAATAGAACCTGTTATGACGTATGGTTCAGAGGTATAGGTTATGGATAAAAGTAT
>KZ309468.1:173237-186899 GCA_000376725.2 Ladona fulva
TTATTCATATAATAGTGTAACTTAATTACAAAAAAAGGTGATTGTATTAATAATATACTGTAACTTTACTACTCAATGTAAGTGTAGTGTGTAATTTTAATACTGTGCAGTATATTGTGTTCGCAATATAATGTAATGTAGATCGTTAATTACTATATAACTATAGTATAAACTTATGACTTGTCATATACATGCTTGCGTAGGCCTTTGAATTAACCAATTTATTATTATTCATCTTAAATACTTAAGTTTTGGCTGGAATCCTCTTGCCGTCAATCTGTGCAATAACTAACTAACTTTGATTCGAAAACTATTCGAAGTCTGTGACACAACCGGCTGGTTCTGGCAACATCAGCATTTACATTATAGATATTTACGACATATCCATACACCTATGCAGCGTGTATATTCAATAATGACACAGAATGATTTCGGCCAAAACGCAGAACGCGAATTTAATTCATAAACAAATAATTCGAAGCCTGTAGCTCATGGTACAACCTTTAAAAGAAGGACAAATACATATTGTAATTAACTAAGCAGCGTATTTAACCAATAAGGACACACAAATCACTATTTTAGGATGATAGGCAAAACTTTCACAGTGAATTCGATGCCGATGGTTAGAATCCGAAGCCTCTGACCCACTCGGATGGGAGAGCCATACATCGACTCGATCTTCGATTCGATTTTCTTGAGGATTTGCTTACGTGAACGCACATATAGCGTTCCGCATCGTGTTTGACGTCAATCCGATGATGTCTGGCGGATCCGAAGTCGATGATGCGAATCCGATGCTTACCAAATAACCCCCCTGGCCAGTAACTGTTACGAAAATTGTTCTTCATATGTTTATATGGCTATTCTTCGGTATACTTTTATTATGTATAGCATTTTGGCTTTATGTGGAAAGCTAGGACAAACTATATAACTTATCATACTCGGTTTTCTTCGTACTCAGTGCGTCTCACTCCATTTATAAAGCTTTCCGTAACTAAGATGGAGAGGTTGTGGATCCAATCAATGTCCATGCTTAATGAATGGGTGTTTCACTATTTTATCAGTAATCTTCTGACATTTTAGAAAACAGACTTCGGTGTGAAGGTCCACTAAAAGTGACCGTCGGACCTTCGCTCATTTTAACTTGGATAAGTTTCACAAATTTAGCAACACTGCGTACACAAGAATTACGCACCTGAAAATGGAGCGTCGATGGAGGGAATTCAATTCAGACTTGACGAGGTCATTCCTCTCCAGGAACGTTCTAATTGATTCGTTGGACTTTTTTCCTGACTAAAAGCAGAAGGCCACTCAATCGCGGATATAACAAGCATAATTGTTATCCAACAGTTATGCAACATAGGTTACCGAGAAAGACGGATGTTGGTTTACGATTAGTTTGAGAGCCACTGCAAGTCTCGATCATCATCAAAGCATTTGGGGAAGGCTTTTCGCGTAGCTTAAATCGAATTGAGCTGTGAGGTCATTCGACAAATCCATTCCATTGAGAATGAACAGTCATTGGCTGAAATGAAGCGAATGAATATCTAATGCAAATATTTCATACCTCGCCGTACAATAATCTCGGCCCATTATGTTTAACTACGGTTAGCTATCTCACTGTCTACTCAATAGCTATTCGCTCCATCTGACAACAGACAGATCTTGCATGCTCGCGTGCTGTTTCAATTCTTTTATGTTCCAGAAAGTGGAAATTCTGAAGCATATTCAATTCACATAATCAAGAAATATTCACACATTCGCGGATTGGAGAATCTTATCTTCCATATTTCAGGAATAATTTGCCATGTCCAAATTCTCATTAATTTCTCTTTGATGCCCAAAAATATTTGACCTCTTAATTTTTCCTATTAGCACCAGCCATGATTTCGGCTAAAAATTCGAATGGGAGAATTTCTTCGGTCTCGATCAATGTTACAAACAGAAATTTAACAAAAAGACTATCTTCCAGATTAAAACTAGTCAATACTGCTTGTAGGAGAATAATTTGCGAGATAAAATAATATCCCTCGAATAACATAAAATTAAACTAGCATCCAAGGTTTATGACTCTCCGGTATCTTTCGCGCGAAAAATTGATGATTTTCAAGAAATTATCACAATTTCGAACTGAAGCAGTCTTAAGCAGAACAGACTACTTTTATGCACTTTAAGCTAAAAATTAATAATATGACCACGTAACTAGTGAAAGATTTAAACAAAATTTTAGCTAACATCAAAGCTTACTGAAAAGGTTAGGTTATCTTTATTATATCAACCTCATCCTTATTTTTTCATGTGAATGGGTTTTTTTTTGTATTACGCTAGTTTTGAATTTTTAAAATCGTATGAATGCGATATTTGTCGTGCTCTTTGGGCTAAGATGATATATTGCTGAAGATAGCTATAGACTGAACACGAACGATATAAACCCAATGCTATTCATCTGTCATTCATGGGTGTTATTTTGATATTTATAGGATATATGTATTGATATCTCCGGTAATAACCGAGGCGACCACAACTGATTAAGCCCGGAATCACAGAAGAATACGTAGATGCTAATGGAATCTCAAATTAATTGGCATATACTTGGAACACAATCCGTTTTTCGTATTATAACCAAGGATTTCCACCAATCACTTTTGAGACGGTCTCTTTCAACAAAAGCTTTTTCAAAATGTCAACGGAGGATTTCGAAAAACAAATGAATATATTCCAATTTTCTATTTTGCACACCCGGCATCAGTCCTCAGCGACGGATCTTAAACAATCCACATTGGTTCAGAAAGCTAACGCTCTGCTGACATACGGAGAATTTTCGAAGATCCGTGAAACATCAATTTCTCCAGCGGATGGTTATCCTAAAACAGTCTTAAAACGAAAGGAACCCTTCCAAGGTGAATTATATTTCAACTCAGCGAAGATTTTGGTCTATTTTGTTGAAGGGTTTGGGAAGGGTTGTGAAAAATACGAAGGTTTGAAGGGATTTGAAACATGTCAGTTGTATTTTCCCTTACATTCTCCCCGTCACAAGGCTGATTTAGTACATATTCACCCTAATTCTTCGCACGCAATCTTTCCGAGCAAAACGTCAGAGTGAGAATCGATAAGAGGAATCTAACTAACGAGCAGGGGTCTTCCTTTTCATGGTTTTGCTTTCCATTATAAGCATTGAAAATGTAATTTTGATGAAAGTGATGGAGAGATTCGTTTATAGTAAGATCACCTTTCTTGGGAAAAGTATAAAACAACAACTACTTCGAAATAAGTAAAATACGACACAAAAAGCATGTATGTAACAACTTCCGTTCCTAATCAACACGATTCGACTTCGTGGAACGATATTTAATAAATGAAAAGAGGAGTTCATATTTTCCACGCTACTGTTTAATAAACTAACATTTTCGGCCTTGCAACCATCATCAGGTACACCACTGGAGATACTGCGAGAATTTATGCTATTTCAGATAACTTTGAGAGTAAGGAGAAGGCTTGCTGACAGTGACGTCATTAGCCAAATCTGAAGATGCCGTCACTATTTCTTGAGACAATCTCCCCCTTCGCCTCGAAAAAGTTGCTACTAAAGAAGAACAAACATTTGGTAATTTCCACAGAATATATTCTTTATTTACGAATAGTTACGTCTACAGGTAGACGACATCGTTCCAGGAGATGGTTTACTAAGGTAGAGGATGAATTGTCAAACCATCGCTGTGCCGGAGGACGCCGAACAATCCTTCAACTTGAATACTCCCGACATGTCACCTAGGTCTTTTTTATCTTTGACCCACAAAATTTCCCGCGAAAGATTACTCACATTACAGAATCCGGCTTTTAAGATTCAGGAATCTTAAAACCGGAAATCGAACCTCCTCTACAGAAATATGTTAAATAACTTGTCCCTCAGAATGTGCAGTAGTATGAAGTATTTCCAGTGATGTATATGACGACGATTGAAAAGGCCGAAACAGGTTATTTATTAAATAACAAAGCGGAAAATCCGACGTATCCTTTCATTCATTAACTTCCCTACAATCGAGGAATAGATACGTAAGGAATAACAGATGCGAAAAATGACTGACTGGGAACCGAACCCAGGCACTTTGTTATCCCTTGGAATTTAGCCGCACGGCTCTGCCGTGCTTATTAATTTACCTTTCCTTAATCTTAGTAATTATAGTAATTTCTAGGAAATTTCTGGCGTCTTCAATGACATAAATCACATAGTTGAAATAATACATGCGAAATCCCTTTTATCTCTGTGCGTTCAGAGTAAGTATCCTCCATCTGAAATTAACTCATCCCAACTTTAAACGTGGATAGAGATTATTGGTATGATCATTCGAAAGTTAATTTTTTCGAGCGAATGTTCGCTTATATGTTAATTGATTTGATTAATTTCGTTTCGACGCTGAATATATCAAGTGCGGCCTCGTTTTTTAATCGTTGTAATGATATTCGGTCGATGAAAAAGTCTTCACTCGCCGCCTACGCACTGATACTAGTTGGTGATACGAATTGAATAGTCATTGGAATCCCGAAGGAAAATATCAAGGAGTGTTCAAACATCCATTGGCAGGGTCAATGTTGTTTGGGATATAAGGTAAGGACAAAATTCGTCAAACATGAGTCTGTATAGTTCGGTGTTTCGAACCGTGCGATGCGTGTTTAGAATCTGTCACATTACGTTTATCCGAATTAAGTTTTTCATTTAATCGATCGTCCACGCTACAAAATCTTGAGATAAAATTCGAACTTTATTTCTGTTTCCTCTTTTATTTTCGAGAATGAAAGATCGTCGGATGAGTTAGCGGAAAGATTCCTTGATTTGGATACATTACGTCTACATTGTTTATCATTATTGGGACCACAAATATCTTAAATGGACAGAGAAAAGCATTCAGTTACACAGTGACATCTGCATTCAGGTTATGTGAACAATTGTACAACGATAAAATTTGAATGGGAGCGCTAAGATACAGTTTAACCATTTTTAATGATGAAAATTTCAATTCTTGTAACATTGCACTTAAATCCCGAGAATGACACGGATTCCGGCGAAATCTGCTCTTTACTCGAAGCTCCAGCGTATTCGGCAACGGCTACATTTAATAGTTTTTCGTAATTAAAACGAATCGAATGTATTTCTTACGGAAGATATTTAAAGTAATCACTTCTAAAATTAAAACCATCGAATGTTCAAAAACAGTATTAGAGCGGCTATTTTGATTTTGATGATTTTTAAAGAGAAACATATTAAGCAGATGAGAACGGAAAACAGGATACTACTAAAGCAAAGCGGTCTACATACTGGACGCCTCGTACATAGTCCTATAAAATATTTACCTGCCAAAAAAATCTGAAAGGGTTAACGATTACACGTCAGTGCTAACAGTTTTTATAAATGAAACAGTTCATCAAAGGGTATGTAAAAGAAATTTCCCAATCTGGCTGGTACTCGCGCTAACTCATTCCTTAAAATTAGCTCCAAGAAGACCACCGACTTCTTTCCATCAAGCAAGTACAGAATCTTTACTACGACAAACAGAGTAAGCTCGCTTTTAATCACGCGTCTAAGTGCGTTGAGAGCCGTTAATGCAATCCGCTCGCCATTTGGATCGACTTGCATATCTTAGCATTCATCCTTATCGGGGAGAAAATAGACCTAATAGAGAATAAACGAGAACTGTCGCGAGACTTTGGAATGAGTAGTGCCATCGCTTAACGATTGAAGGTCACTTCGATACAAATCCATACAGTTCCTCACAATCCTCCACATTTCCTCCCCTATTTTCTTACACGTTGAGTACCGACGCGAGAATCATATATTGCTTCGCAATGCAAGTTCATCAATTATTCTATTACCACTTGAACCGAACCTTAGAACATCGCATATTTCAATATTACCATATGAATGCTTTTTCGTTACAGCGCTTGCAAATGCCGAAATTGACATTTCTTCATCAATGCCGGGAATACATTCGTTGACTTCGATCGCTATGACTCTCGAGATAGCTTTCATTTCATTTCCAACTTAAGAGCGCGCGCAGTACATCTATTTAAGTTATTGGTGACAGCATCGGAGAAGGAAAGCGGACAAATAATGTGGATCCAGAGCGTCACCAGAACGATTCTAATAAATCACATCGTAAACATTAGTGACTTTGCTGTAATGTGATGTTATGCACTCAAAGATCCGGATCGGTGGAATCCGGATCCAGTGCGATGAAAGGGTAACTATAAATGGACACTAACCCACATCTTTCTTTTTCTTCTAGGAGTAACCGTAGTCATCCTATCCAGGACAACATCTCAATATGCTATGTTAATACAGTCATCTCACGCCATTAACTAACGCAATAAATAATTAATAATAATAATAATAATAATAATAATAATGTCTTTATTAAAGGCGAGATTGAGACTGAAAAGTCTCTTCTTCCATCTATCCAGGACATAATATATGGACAACATATAATTCATAGTATTCCCTGAAATCATCGTTGTTTATTGAAAATATCACTACGTCGAGGAACTTATTTAGATTCTAACTGAATAAAAACTACTTTGTAAGCAAACAAAGAAATTGATTTGACCCATCCGAACGTGGAACTCTCCAAAAGGCACATTTATATCGATTTATTACTCTGCTCGCGAAAGGTTTAGACTACCGTGAAGAATTGCACTCAGAAAGAATCACTCACATTTTAGGAGTAACTATTATCCAACAATAAAACACATCGAGTTTGACAATGCTTGAGTACTTAGGTAGTAATAGATAGGCCCCAAGAAAACGAGCGATTTGAAAGTGAATGAGGTGTGTGAAGAATGAATAGCAAATTCCTTGAATGTTGTATTACGACTAAATATACTGTATTGATACACTTGCAGAAGTCATCCGTCAACACGTGTTACAATTATCGTAGCCATATAACTTCTTTTCTTCTACGAGCTATTATATTTTTCGATTATTTAATACAAGCCACTGGATGATTGTCCTATTTTACAGGTATTGTAGATGAACATTTACATTTCCCACATTACTTATTGATGCCGTAATAAATTAGGAGTATTCAAAAATTATAATCCATAGCACATTCATACCAAAGACAAGTAATGCACTGTGCACACAGGTTCTTCAGAAATCAGTTAATTACGCCAATTCATTTCAAAAGTGTACAGTAAGCACTTTTTCTGGCGTTAAGTTCCACGAAACACAAATATTTCTTCTTAATAATAGCAATAAACCTCCTCCCCGAATTAATATCTATAACGGTACAATTAACATTATGACGTATGGTTCCCGATCTCAGTGCGCATTTGACGTTTTCGTAACCCCAGCCTAGGGAGATATATTCGAATCAAGTTCATTTAAACCAAACTTCACATTTACTTAAAATGGAAGCATCACTTTCGCGAGTCTAACTGTAGCACAATATGAAACGACCACCATTATCATGCCCACTAAATAATTTTGGCTAAAATATTATTGTCTTTTTATCGAAATGATCCGTCAAACTATGTCGAAAAGCTATGGAAACGATTAAGTATCCGTACTCTCGAAAATCAATTTAAGAAGCTCTTGGCCGATCTTTACACTAATTAAGTCATTTTTCCCATTCCACAAAATAGTTAGTCGACTGTATATTAATTTAATTAATTAATTATTAAGATAATTTTTGAATGAAATAAACCTTAACAAATTCAAAGATTCTAGAAATGAGATGGAGATTTCAACGAGTTATCTATCTCCTGCTGCAATATCATTATGAATGCATCATTTTTCACTTCTGTATGGATTTTGAGGCGAGGCCAGTCACTATTGCCTCAGCCTATTGATGGCGGTGGAGGATCAGTAAGTATCAGAGGTACGAATCACAACCCAACATTCCCTAGATTTCCTTTCGACGTTATCCCTTCCGGACGATACACTTCCAAATTCCCCCCCATTTCCTTAACCCCAAAAAAATTCCATTAGTCAAACTGTTCAAAATAGGCTTCCGTCTCGGCGATGACTTCGATTGAACTGAATTATTTCTTGGCTTCTGGGTGGGGGGGCATTGGCTAAGAAACTGAAAGAAGTCGCTGGTGGTAATTAGGTGACAATTCCGAATTTTCATACGATTGGTCGTTACTGGAGGGATAGGACTCGAAGCTTAACCTTAAATGTGTAATGTATGTGCAGATTAGTTAGATACCATCATAGTATTCAACGGAGGCACTAACTTATAATAAGTAAGTAGTGCCAATGGATTTCAAGTTTTGGAGTACGTCAATAAGGAAAAAGAATATGTACAGATACATCAAACAAGAAGATCTAATGCTTTCCCGGTGAATGCTGCTCAGGAAGTTCTCTTGGGTTCTCAACCGGGTGAAGATGTGCTACATCAAACAAGTTTATTAGATAGTTTTAATAGTTAAATAAAGCATTTTTAGACGAATTCTATCAATGCTTTCCTATTTTTCAATAAATTGATTTAAGATGAACCCAAATCACTGAAAATACCCGCCGTTATTACTTCCCGAAATTGAAATGCGCATGGTGTGAAGGAGAGGAAGGGAAATTTTGCAACATCGCTCTCGATGGACGCAGCTCTCGTCGATCGACATCGATAAGTGGTACAAAATCGCATAGTTGGCTTGAAACTGATCTCGATTGATTACGAGGGCTACATCATTTCATAACTCCGAGTTGTCGATCGACTCGTGCAAGTTACAAAATCGGACACCTGAATATTGTGCTAAAGTTTTGAGACTTCCGCTTCTGACCGTTAATGAAAAGAAGTTTTTAGTTTGGGATTCTCCTTTTATATAGGTACTATTCTATTACTCAAAATCTCATTTTTGGAAAAGATTGAAAGTATCACGTGAATAATCTAGAAACGTAATCGACCATTTTGTAATTGATTCGACACCTCGAGGAGACGCCTTACATATTATTCCATAAAAGGCAAACTTCATCCATAAGAAATTCATTTCCGCGATATTATTTTTGGAGGATTATCCGAAAAGATAGTTCTCCCTCACCAGGCACGAATATTAGAATTGTTACATAAAAGTGGTCGACCTTTTCAATGTCGACCCTGGGTTCGACACCATGGTGCTACAAATATTTTCCCATAAGAAATCTCAGAACTGAGAAATTAAGGAGCACGAACCCTGATTACGTAGAAAATGTGTTTTTAGATCACGTTTAGGTTGGCATCCATCGTTACGCGAGTTCGAGAACTGGTGATTTAGGGCAGCAACGGTCCTCATAACGATTTGAACTTAAGAGGACTTCAAATCGTTCGGAGGACCTCCGACTATAAGTGCAGTAGTTATTTTAAGGACCATTTCAACTTCGTGTTGCTTGTGATAAAATATATTATTGAAAGGAAAATATAATGCATATATAGCTGAGATGTGTCTACATATAAAGATTCATACGCATACATATATTGTGGGTGTGTGTACGTGAGAGGGCAGCCAAGCGGCACTGAGAGGGGTAATGGCGTGGGAATGAGGCCTATGTCAGTCGCAACGCAGTGGTCTCACACTGATCTGAAAAGCCATTTATTGGTGAAGCCGTCTGCAGCTGAGCTTCGGATCCTCAAAAAGACTCCAAAGCGAACAGAGCTTCAAATCCTGCTAATTAACTGAGACTTGCGCTGTCAAAGGGATTTTTAAGCACTTCGAGACGGCGATCTTCCACATAAGTAAGAAAATATCTGTCTTCCCACGAGAATCGGGTAATGTAGAAGAGTTTGCATAGAACATTTCCGTTTTATCCGAGACTCGCCAATCGACATTCCTCAGCATTCCTGATATGCGCCTGTTGAATCTCAGCTCAACAATCGAGCTCAAGGGAAGGCAACTTGATTCGAGTAGCCAGTCGGATACGAAAAACTTCCTTCACATTCAATGAAAAGATATCGTACAATTGTCCATTACGTGGCGTGTTGCCGTTTGGAGCTATTTGCGATATATTTTTCGAGCCATCTACCACCGCCGCATGGCATAATTTTGGGACTTTTTAAACATCCTGCGCTACATTCGATCGAAGGAAGTTAAGCCTTTTCCCATTTGGAAATCCCACGAGCCATAAATCCTTTCGAGACCTCTCACAAAGAGGCTACTCATATCTTAGATATCGTAAATGATGCGGATGGACGTAAAAACAAAGCAACGAGATGAGGAGAGAGAGAATCCGATTAGCAATACTTTCCACAGACATCCGACCGCTAACACGAGCAATAGAACGCGAAAGAATTCGGGAGACCGCTCGCGTATTCCAACAAACGAGAGCTAATTTTTGCCGTACAAAACGATGGAATGGCCGCAAGGATTCGACCACGGCACACGACTATGAAAGCGCATCACTCAAATTTCACACCCATCCTGAGATTCCCGCTGCCCACACCTCTTGAATTCCAGAGATATGACGTCACCGCTCCCTCCCAAAGAGCCGAGGTCGGGCCCAACCACGATGCCAAGTCTACGCCATCCACACACTTGACAGCCAATATGGCTCTACTCGGATGTTTTCTGGCTCGCGACAGAAGAGCGGCAACGCTCCGCACTCGCCATCTATGTCCCTCGGTTAAATTCATGAGATCACTAAATTTGCACCAGTCATTTCCGTGAAAATCACGTGAGAAAATCGCGACACCACGGAGTCATCCGATAGCGATGTCCGCGCGAAATTTCTTTCTTTAGCCTCCGCATTCGCCACCGACGGAGTTAGCTCGGAGAAAGCACGTGTGAAGGCTGTCATCCCAGATTACGAGAGGACGTATTACCGCTGAGCAGTTCGCATTAACTTACAATTGATTCCCTGTGAAAATTTTCGCCAAAATTCACAATTGATGGTGAGGAAAGATACATAAACCTCGTCCAAAAACATTTGCATTTAGCATTGACGCTGCAATGAACCGGATTTACCGACGAACACACCATCAGAATTTTTATCATATTCCCTGGCATTAGTAAATTTCCCGCCTCTTTCAAATACACGATGCTTTCTACGCCATATCAAACATAAATCTATATTATTTTCTATTTGCCGGTGAGATTGGCAGCTACAGTTATAGTTGTGAAATATTAGAACTAATTTCCCTCAAAATCTACGCTTTTTGATAAGCGTGGCTTTTCCGCGAATATCAATAAACCACAAAGACAATGAGCAACTTAAGGATAAGCAGTTTTATGTCAGGGTTCATATAATTTCCGAATGTCAATTATGTAGTGCGCATCTAAAACAGATGAATCTTTCACGGTCTTTTCGAAAAAACCATAATTTTACGAAAACACGCAAAACTTTCAGTAAAATACCAAAAATGGTGATTAAACTCAGTTGAGATACTATCGTTGTCTTCTTCTTTGACATTTCTCAGAACGAATACGAGCGCTAACAATTGGCACAATAGCAAATTGCATCGTCTTAAACCGTAATTATGATCGATGAATGATTATGTATTTGTATGGAGTGGGTTCCTTATAGCAGCCTTTTCAATGATAATTAAGTGGATGTTGTCCACTCTTGGTCCACGGTGCTATTCTTTCCTAAAGTCATACGTAAATAATAAAACAATAAGCGAAATAATTATGGATATTATATAACAATAATATTTCCATAATTATTTCCATTATGGATTACCACAACACCTCGCCTACTTCAGTGAAGTTTAAAACAATAAGCACTCGAATTGGAAATGAAATAAATTCACATATCAGACTGTGGTTCACAATAGTATTGGTGGATTACCTATTGCTACAACTCTCGTATGACCTCAAAGGGTCCGCCAGGAATACTTACGCCAAGGCGTAAACAAGTATGACTTAAACAATCGCCATAAATGGCCTCCCTCAGACCACTTCCATTGGGTCTAGAGTTTCGAGAATCTGGTCTCTACCAGATATCGACTCTAAGATTGCATTTTTTACACAAGAATAAGTTTAATGAATTTACATTAAATATTAATTTCGGCGTTATTAAGATCCATATATTTTAGTATTTCTGATGGTTCAGTTAATACATTTTTAACTGCTAATCATTAAGGGAGACTCCTGGCTTATCCCATCAAAAAATCGAATTTTCTTTTATCGTTATAAAATATATTAGAACATTTAAAGAATATACTGCGAAATTTTCAGATCTTTATACGTAATATAACTAAACTACAGCCAATTTCTTAAACCTATGCAGCTGCGCGCGGAGAGTGGAATTGGCGGTCAACCCTCGTACGGCTCTGTCTCAGTGGGTACTTGAGAAACATGTTTTATGGCTTAGACCTTTAATATTTTAAGAATACATCGGGTGCCTAAAACATACAACTTAAATCGTAGGTGCAAATTTTGGTAAAATACATGTTACAAATGTATCACCACTTATCCACCGCATGGTTTTGTTCTTAGGGCAGTTAGATTAATGAAAAGAAAATCTCGCCTCAGCTCAGTGTCTTAACTCGGAGTTTTATCAGATTTTATGATTGCTGGGTATTCCTTTCTACACAATTTATGCTTTGAGGGCATCCGTTTCTTCTCTCTCTCTCTCTCTCTCGTAATAAGAAAGGTCCAGAGATACCTTGATTTAATAAAAGTTAGGCGCAGTATGATTCGTTGCAAGGACTCTTCGGATTCTTCCTTGTAAATGGTGCCAGTCTAAGAGAAAATTTTGAATGTTTCAGTCATATTTTTTGTGTTTTTAGTTAAACCGTACGATTCCTTAACCGAAAGGAAGAAAGAACCAAAGTTTTCGTGAAATAAGACCCCGGAACGCAAGTTTTACGGCAATCAATACGCAGAGAAAAAAGAAGAGAAACTGGTAGAAATTGCAACTGATAGGAAACTATACACTCTTACTAATGAAAGTGTGGGTCGTTATCCTACGCATTTTGACAGGATTATAGAATTTTTTAACAGTCGGATGCACTTGCAGAAAGACTTATTGGAGAGCCTACAGAAAATACCAACGAGAAATCAACTATTTGGCGCCTGGTTCCGAAACATCACGATTCTGGCAAAAAATTAGCGAAATCGCCGCCTACCTAACTGCAGATGTTTTATATGAAGGTTACTCTGCTGTAATTAACATAATGGAAGAAATAGACATAGAAATGGAGCAGCAATTCAAGATTAACGCCGACATCTATGACCGCGAGAGGTTGGCGAGGCAGGAGCGCCGAAGCTTGAGCAGAGCGATGGAGGCTCGAATAATTCGTAGAGAAAAAAATGGAGCTAAATGACTGTCATAAAGACGCAAAAAGTTTGCTATATGCACTAGGTATATTAGGTAAGCAGTTAACAATCGTAAGTTTATTCTTTATGATAGATATTCATAACAAAACTTTAAACTTGTTTTTCTCGAAAGTGTTTTTGAAATTGGAGTGCACGATAACTCAAAAAATATTTCGACTATCAAGATTTCATTTTGCAACCCTTTTGAGTACAACATTTTCTTTTAGGTGAACCATAGCTTTTGATGGAATTATTAATTTAAGCAATTATTATTGTGAAAAGAAGTAAAGTGAGTAAAAATGAAGGGAGTAAAAGTGAAGGAATTGTTTTCATTAAAATAGCAATTTTCACTTTAAAGAGTTGGCATATTCATAATTGAAAAAAAAATGTTTAATTTTAGAGGTTCATCGAATAGATAATTTTATATTCTATAAGAAAAAA
>KZ309469.1:1019-22352 GCA_000376725.2 Ladona fulva
AGGATTAAAGGAAAGGAAGGTGTCTTAGTAGATTAAAAACCTACGGAAAATCCCAAAGGAATAACAAGTGTGAAAAATAGCGACACGACTGGGACTCGAACCCAGGTCTCCCACTTTCCGGGCAGGTATTCTAACCACTGAACTACCGTGCCGCATCTCTCTCACACTGTTAAGGGAATGCTTAATTGTTAATATTTTCCACTTCTTTCTGAAGGCTTCCCTTGCCATTCTTACTTCTCCGCATCAACTCTGTACCATCTTTCCAACTGCCCTAACTTCAAAAAAATACTTCATCTTGACTCATCACTTTTGTCTTATTCTGATTTATTTTTAAACCATACTTATCTTTCATGCTCTCCAATTGCTTTCACATTTCCTTCAGTTCTCTGCCATCAATTAAATACCACATCATCAGCAAACGTAACACATACTACTCTCCTCCCTCTGATACTTGCTCCTCCTTCCAAAACCATTTCTTCGCAATAAAAAGAGTTGGTGACAAACTACAATCCTTTCTCAACCCCCTTATACTGAACAGTAGTAGTAGTATTACTTTTTATTGGTGCCTTGACAGCTAGGGTGATTTGCACCAATTATAGATTTCAGATTTGTACAAAAAATTAATATCTGGGTCAATATGTTCACTCATATATGCCATATAAGAGGAAAAGAAATAAAATGGAGATTAATTTTTGAGAGTCATAAAACAATTTTAAAAATAAAATGTAACTATAAATAAATTATTAGTGTCACAAGCCTCCTATAAACTTTACTCCCTTTTACAAGCATTCTAAAGTTTATAAAATAACTCAAGTCTCCTTGAGAAAGAGTATGACTCCAGTAACAACTTCAGAGTCATCTTTATTTCTGACTTTTCATTTCTATTACCTGGGGCAGATGAGGCCCCCTCTTCCCCTGCCCCAGGGACTCTCTAATAATACAATACAATAACCGATGACTAAAGCCAGATTTCCTCTAATCCTCAGCATATTGCGAGCCTTGTTGTATCTATTGCACTCCAGTATTTTGGATGGAGAAATTGAAAGAGAAAAAGTCTGCCGCAGCTGGGAATCGAACCCGGGCAGGTGCTCTGTCCTCTAAGCTACCACAACAGAGCGATCCCTCCTTCAATTTCCTGGGCTATGATGGGAATCTGTGTACTGCGGAGGGTCCATCCAAGATGGCTCCTAACTCCTGCGCACACGTGTGACATCAAAGATGCCACCTCACCATCATAGCAACTCCCTTGAGGCCAGGAAAGGGCGTAGTAGAAAAGCGATGAGATGCGCATGGATCACATGCATTGAATTTAGAAGAAGAAATTGAAAGAGAAAAAGTCTGCCGCAGCCAGGAATTGAACCTGGGTATCCCACTTTCCAGGCGGGTGCTCTGTCCTCTAAGCTACCACGACAGAACGATCCCTCCTTCAATTTCGTGGGCTATGACGGGACACCATGGACGGCCCACGGACCACCAAAAATGCCGACCAACCCCCACGAAAACCTCCGAAATAAAACAAGCCACCTCATAGCCCACGAAATTGAAGGAGGGATCGTTCTGTCGTGGTAGCTTAGAGGACAGAGCACCCGCCTGGAAAGTGGGATACCCAGGTTCAATTCCTGGCTGCGGCAGACTTTTTCTCTTTCAATTTCTTCTTCTAAATTCAAAGCATGTGATCCATGTGCATCTCATCGCTTTTCTAGTGAAGTTTGAATGCTTCATATTTTGGATTTCCTGTCATACTTTCTTGTAAGTATCAATCAAATTTATTTGAAGTTATTTGTGATATGAACGGATTACTTCAAATTTCGTCATTTACTATTTCATTAAATATAATATTCATCGCAGATGTCTGAACATCAGTCAACCATAAACGGTGAGAAAAGAGACAGAAAAAGGAAATTATCTCCACCACGCTCTTTTCCTGTTGAGGAAATTCAACATATGCTGCAGGATTATTTTTCTGATGACGATTTTGTTGTACTGACGGAGGAAGAGACAGATGAATCTGATTATGAAGACGTTGAGGTTGTCACGCTACCAGATGCAGCACTTCAATCAGGTTCAGTGGTACAGTTGGTGGACCAGTTAGAACCTAACGCAAGGGAGCAGGATGTGGGTTCTACCAATACCGCAAAATGGAAAGATCTGCCATCTTCAAGGACAAATATTCGTTTTGATGGACCTTTCGGAATGAAAACACCTCCATCAGAAGAGACCCCTTTTGCGTATTTTTTGCTGTTATTCAGTGACAACTTTTTTGTTTTCATAGTGAAGCAAACTGACGATTATGCAAAACATGTTCTTTCTCAGAATATTCTAAGTCACAGTAGAATCAGTTTGTGGAAGGAGACCACAATAGCTGAGATGAAGGAATTTATTGGTGAACAGTTTTTGATGGGTATAATTAGGGTAAATAGAACTAATGATTGCTGGCGATGTGACTATTTGTTCAACTTGCCTTTCGGCCAATTTATGTCTCAAGATAGCTTTTTGATTCTTTTGCATTGCATTTTGCTAGTGAAAGGTGCTCAAGTGATCCCATTTTTAGAATAAAGCCGATGATAACTTACTTTAACAATAAAATGTCTGAAGTGATCAATCCATCAAGAGAGCTAACAATAGACGAGAATATGGTTTTGTGGGGTGGGCATTTAGCAATTCATTTCAACAAAACGCCATAAGTATGGAATGAAGTTGTACGTAATAGCTGAACCTAATGGTCTTGTGCAGAAAATCCATCTATATGGGGGTTCTAAGGATGAGGAAGTTGGGGACGAGAAAATTCATTCAAAGTCATAAAAAAGATGATGGAGGGAAAAGAGGGTATGGGCCATGCACTTTTTATGGATAATTTTTATAATTCATTGCAACTGACTGAAGACCTTCTAAGAAACAAACAAAAAAATATGCACAGGAACTTTGTGGCTGAGAAGGAAAGGAATCCCAACCAAAATTCTTAATAAAACTTAAAGAAAGGTGCAACTATTTGCAAGTATACTAAGAATCTCTCAGAATCTAAAATGTCTGAAGTCAAAACAGATTCAAATATATTTACAATGTTCAAACATTATTGGATTTAGTGATGCCAACAAAGTAAATAAAATCAAAAGATAAAATTCACATAATTTTTCCATAATTAGATTTCTATTGCAATACTTGCATTAAATATTCAAAATACCATTAAATAGACAAAGAAATACCTGTATCTTATCTGTGAAAAGATAATTGTAATTCTATCAAAATTTGACTGAATCAAAAATATTTACCGAGTTTCATGTGTGTTTACTTCATCAGGAAAAATTTCAAGCACAGTCGCATCATTGGGTTGTAATTGTTTATCTGGGTATTCAACACAACTTTGTGTTTCATCAGGGTTAGTTTTAATGTTGTTACCTTTGGGGCCATGAAGATCTTCTCCCATTTTATCACTAGAAGGAATGTAAAAAAAATAATAAAATTAACGTAACATTAAATTTCATTGTTATGTACAAAAGATTTGTTTCAGAAAACAGGGAGAATTCAAAGATTTTTTTTTTTGAGACTTAACATAAAATTCACTATTATCATATCCTTTGAACATCAAGCATTTTGGAATTATTGACTGTGATAGAAAGCGTCATTGGAAATTAAATGCAATAAATCTCAAAGTTGAAGTCTGAATTATAGCATGAACTTATTCCTAATCTGTACAAAGGTTGCCTTAAATCACAGCTGGCACCGTCACAGGTCATTATAAAGAAATTAAGATTCTGTGATTATTTGTAATATATTATTATGTATAATTATATATTCAATAAATGTTTTATATATCATGCAATCTATTCAAATCTATAAAAATTTTTGATATTTTGTGGTTGCAAGCAGCTGATCCTGAAATACTGTTTTCATTCAAAATTGCGTGAACTTTGATAAAATACAGGAACATTTTGTGGTTATAAACAAACAATCCCCCTAATGACTGCCTCCATTGTTGAATGCGAACTCATGCATTCCCATATTTCCTCTTTGAGAATCAATGGGCACTTCAGCTTGTTCCTGAAATAACAAATAGCCATAAAATCTTTTCCCTATCGTTGATATGATTGTAATCCTATGCATTTACTTTTCAAGTAAATTAAAACCGGTAATAAAAAACAACCAGCCTCTGCGAAGAGGGGGGCTAAAAAGCAGCTTCTGGCAGCAAAATTAGCAACTTCTGTCACTGATGATTTTTTCCTATTCAATGACTCCAGAATTCATTCAACGTGCTGCTCACGTGCCTAGCCTGTGAATTGTTTAACAATTTCCAGAATTAACTTCCGAAATTTATACGATAGTGAAACTTAATATAGACGCATCTTATTTATATTAAAACAAAAAATAGTCAGCATAGTAGTCATCAAGATCAGTCTTCTCCAATTATTACTGCTGCACTAACTTCATTTTGTTTAGGATAGGAAAGGTTGCCTTAAATCATAGCTGGCACCGTTACAGGTCACTGAATATCATTGCATGTTATGCTGAAACCTCCACTGTTTCCTACATTCTTGATCTCCTTATATGATACTTATAGCTCTCTTTATTCCTATTATATCCAAATACGAACTGAAACCTATTCATACACTTTGGTCTTACTTTTCCTTAATTGGGACAGACAAAGAAAGAAATGAAGAGGTACTGGACAGGGTTAGAGAGAACTTCTAACCACTATCAGGAAGAGAAAAGAAAAATGGATAGGTCACATAATATGTGGAATGAGATAATTACAAAAGCTTTGAAGAATATAAAAAAGGGTGAAAGAGAAGAATAAGAAGGTTTGTAACTGTAGATGAAATGAAAGGTAAAGAGGATATAAAGGAACCAAAGAACAGGCCTGGGACAACAACAACAATGGTGGATAGGACCTAACACTCAGCAGAATACCACACGATGATAATGATGGACCTGGGAGAACTTTTATTGATTTCTAGTAACAAGATTTACTAAAGTATGAACAGGATAACAATTAAAGAAAAGAAAACTGAGTAAAGTTATATACATTGAAAAATTGAAATACATAAGTACTAAAATACAAATGAGAACATTTTCATTTAAACAAGGATATCATTTGAATAATAAATAAACCGTATATCACACAATCATCATTACTGTATAATATTCTTCTCAGTCAGTGACAAAAAGATTAGTGAGAAAAACTTCAAAAGAGCAGTCACTGAATAAAACTAATTTCAAAGGTTGAATTCTGTCTGAAAAGCCACTGACAAATATATCAAAAAAATATGGTGACTTCTGTATTACTGATCAAAATGAGAAAAATATACTAATTCCTGGAAATAGAATAAGACAGTGCAAAAGAGGAAAGCAATTTGACACATGGGACTGACATTAATGGAATAAAGATAGAGTAATATTTTCTATATCTAAGAATTTGAGAAAGAAACCATAGAAAATACACAAGAGAAAATAGCTAATCAAAGCTGCATGAATAAATCAGACAATGGTACCTAGAGAGAAAACTGGAATTGATACATGCAATATAATGCATTAAAAGAAACACAGCATCAAGATAAAAAATATCACCACAATCATGAAACTGGATGCAGTAATTTCTTACATAGACACGTTGAACTTTATAAAAAGTAGAGTGGAACTATATCATAGAATTAAAAATAATGTATCTATAGTTTGCAGGAAATAAGTATAATGTAATCTGGAATTGTGATCTTAAATAAATATAATGTCATATGAAGATAGAAGCAGAAAAAGAGAAGTCGGTTACAAGGTCGAACATGAAATACTGACATTCAGCTTCCTTATCGAGAATGGAGAGTGAGAGTAATAAGGAGGCTCTTCCACAAAAAATGTGATCGCTTTCAAATCTGAATACATCTACATATTTTCCTAAAAGAAGCTCTGGTAGGTATTGCAAAGGGGTTCTTTTTCATTACTTTTTGCCTCTTTTTACTTGTTTGAAGGTATGGAAAAGGGTTGTTTAAATTCAAGGGGTTGGGAAAATAAAACTTCACAAGCAGGTAAGATAACGTCTCGCACACAAATTTTGTGAAATTAATATGCAATTTAGTTTCCTACATACAACTATGCGACAAAATACGATTATCTTGATTGATTATTTTTTTAAAAGCGATGGAGACCAAAATTTACTGGGATATGTGAAAATATAATACAGAATGTAGGACATTTTTGCTAAAAAACCTGGATTTTTCTGTTGAAAGTTTATGTTTAAAGGTCAAATAATGTAAGTTTATGTAAGCACCCGATTGTTTCTGGGTAGTGATAGTAATATATTTTTACTTAGGGTAACATTGATAGCTTAGCATTGGTGACTAATGTTTTTCCACAAAATTCCGCCCATTTTTTACCGGAATAATACCATATTTTCTGGTGGATATCCCGCGTTTTATCTATACAAAAACTGTAGAAAAATGTTTAAAATAATAGTGCATTATATACAATGGAAAATCTCGTTTCATTGAACATCTTGAATATTGAACTCTGAAAAAAATGACTAAACAACACACGTCATATGTCGCGGAAGTCACGGAGTTTATACTCACATACTAGGGCTATTTTTATTACAACCAACATATTTTAAATGTTAACGCAATCAAATAATTCCATTCGAAACACAAGAGTAATTATCATAAATATTATAGTAGTGAAAAAACATTCTCGTCAACATAATAACAATTTTGAAATGTGAGTTATCAATGCATTTATCACAGAAGAAACTTTTGATATGCGTGTTATCTATAAATTATCACAGAGAAGAGATTTTTAAAATGCGTGCTATCTAGTAGGTGCGTGTTAATTACCAGAAACTACGGTAATAAATGTAAATTTTTAGAATAATAATGAGCTTTATAGGAGAGTCTGTAGTGTTTCCTATATTAGTTGATTGCATAAAATTTAGGGCACTACAATATCAATCTGAAAATATAACCTCTCTCAGAATCTCACAAATTAAGCACACATCCTTCTGTTATTGGAATTTTTTTCATGAGACGTAAAAAACACTACTGATTAGTAAGCAAACTTTCAAACCTTGCAGGTCCCTGATTGTTTTAAAGTCAAACCTTTGCTAACAACAAAGTAGAATGCTAAAATTAAAAATAAGTGTGTTCGTGGTGAACTCTTATTTAAGGCTACTATGATGAACCCCTGCTTAACCATTATATTCTTCTCTAAACTACTACTAAGGTGATACAATTGAAAAGAAAAGTACATACATATTTTCAAAATAATTCATTAAAGAATTTCAAAGTTTACAGGTTGGGACTTATTTCCCCTACTCTTCCTTCCTAAGATGTCTGCCCAAATTGTACATACCTAATAAATCTAATAACCACAGGATAAGTAAGTGAACAGAAGAATTAAAATTAGAAGGAGCGCTGTTGGAAGGAACTCATGTATTCTTAAGTTAAAAGTGAAAATGTTTTTTACTTTTAACTTAAGAATGATGAATTAAGATGAATATGAACTTAACACAATGAAGAAGGTCTTCAATCAATACATTATACCAGCCTTGACCTACAAAAGCAAATATTGGGTACTAAATACAGCAATAACACAGAGATTCCAGACTACACAAATAAGTGAGGAATGGTTTACCCCTGGAATCACTAGAAGAGACAGGAAATGCAACACCTTGTTAAGGAAGATGACAGGAGTAAAAGATATCATATATAAGGTTAGAATGCTGAAATGGATGTGGGCAGGCCATGTTGTGAGAAGAAATGACAACATCAGCAGCTCTCAACTGAACACCAAGAGATGTGAAAAATAAGAAAGAATCGATGGAACAGAGTCATAATCAAGTACTTATAAGGGGTAACAATGGCAATGAGAAGCACAATATAAAGAGAATTGGAATACACTTGGGGGGCCTACATCCAATGTTGGATTAAAATGGCTGATGATGATGCATACTGCATGCGTTAATATTCTGAACTTTCTTGCCTGACAAGAAAGTTCATAATATCATTCTTGCAGATAATATAGTTCATGAAGACTGCCTCAATGATGCTTATTACAAATCAAACTGTTATTATAACTGTATTAAAATCATCCCCCTGTATTTCAAATGGGCAACATTTGAACTAGACTAGTATCAAACCCAGAATCATTATGGTAGATGTCCATTTACATTACACTTCTGAAGCTCCTCCAGTAACTATTCCTTGGGTTTGAAGGCAACATCATATCAGGAAGTACCAATAACAGGATCTGATCCTTCAACAGGATCTGAGTTTCCTATACAGTTCACACAAAAGAAATTTTAACCTGACATGGCATATTTGTAAAGCATTTACTGGCTCAAACATCTCAACAGAAGTTATGTATATTCACATGTTATGAAAACCACAACTCTTCAACACTTAAGCAGCTAATCCCTTATTCTCAATACATTACTTAGAGAAATCTCTTTTCAAATTAAATGTCATCATTGCTTAATAGAATTATTTGCTGCCTCAGTTGGAGGATATGACTGAAATTTTCTGAGACTATTTTAGAAAACCCACTCTCCTGATTTCACATATCTCTAATCAAATTTATTATGCAATAAATATCTTTTGAGAAAGATAAAAAAAATAAATAAATTTCCTTAAGAGAGAAAATAAATTAACTGGGAAACCACAAAATGTTCCAAGGTCTCTGCAGTGAGATTTTAAGCACTGGCTTATTAGGATATGCCAAAGCATTTGATTATCTAGAAGACAGTTAAATCTGCTTTTGAAGAAAATAATACATCTCACTTTATGCACATGCTCTGAAAAAAGCAGTAAGAGCCATCTTTGGCTAAATTGTGAAGTTTTGAGGTAAAGTATTTAAGTTTAAGTTCACCTGGAATATCTCAGCTACACAGCCTATGCTCAAGTAATACAGGGGGTTGAGAATCTTGCAAGTATGCATTAACACTAGAAGGAAGGCACCAGTCATTCGAACCAAAACCTGAGTTTAACTTCAAAACTACTAAAGTAAAATATTTTTAATTTTTTTGAAACTTTTTGACTTTATTTCTTACCAACCCAAATATGATATGAAAAAATAAAAATTTCCTTATAACTGGGTTACACAGTATATATAGAAAAAGGAATGAGGGGCTAAGAAGATTTAGGGAGGAAAGAACCCTACCTAACACAATACAGAAGTGAAAAAGGAACTAGATTGGACATAAATTAACAGGGAAAGGGATTCTAACTACAGCAATTGAGGGAACAGTGGAAGGAGAAAATAGAAGAGGAAGAAGAAGGCTGAAAATGATAAAGTAAAGATAGATGCTCACAAGGAGACGAAGAAGAGTCCTAGGACAGAACAGACTGGAGACAGCTTTGGTACAAGAGACCTGCCAAAAGGCAGAATATCTGATGATGATGATCATATAAAGAAAAGAAGAGATAGATTTGTATGAAATGGAAGAATGCTGAAAATTACTTTATCTTATTATTATAATTATTAAAAATTACTATCTTATGAGACAGCTTTCTTTGAAATTTACTTTGCTTTATTCCTGGTGTTTTTATTTTCTATTTTCATATGTTAGACTTTCCTGATATACTAAGAGTATTTCCATTTTGTATTTTACAGTTTTATTTCTTTAGTCCATATTTTCAGTCATTTTCTTGTTTTAAAAATTTTCTTTGTCTTACAGTATCAAATGCTGCTTGTTTTACTATTTTCTGTAAAATTTGCCATCCTTCTTCTGCTTTATCATTTTATGCATACCCTTGAAAGCATACGTTAAACTTTACTGTGATATAAATTCTGATTACTTTCTTTTTGTGGAAGGTGTACTAAAGTAATACTTCACATTTACATTTAACTGTCTTTTAACGAATCTTTCCCTTTTTTGTGTTATTCTTTTGTAACCTACTGAGATAAAGTTTTTTTTGTTAAGTCTACATCGAGTTCTCATTACCCACGCTAGCACATTACATGGTGCCCAGCATGGGGCTTTCGTATTTTTCTTGCTAATTGTCGTCTAGTTTCCCGAGCTGAAGGACCCAACAGACCTCAAGGCGAGAAGATCTCTATATTCTTCCCATACTTTTGTTAAAGGGTTACTTTTGTTGTTTAGGTATGGAATACTTACCCTCTGGAACGGGCTGGATAACCAAACTGTCCAAAGAAGATCTAAAGAGGTGGTGTAGCAGATTCCAAATGGATGGCTCAGGGACTTCAGAGAACTTCAGTCCAGACTGAGGTGATAAGATTGGAGAAGTCTACAGTCAGGGCAGGTCCGAACGAACCAGAATCAATCAAACATACTGGCCAATGGTCTCTCCCCATGAGAAATGCATATCAGGGCGCTCGCAACTGATGTTCATCGTTGGGGTTACAGTTTAATGGCAAGGGGGATAGCCTAGCTCTCTTCCTGGAGCAAGCGGAAAATTTAAGGAATGCAAATCTGTTGACAACAAGGAGATGATGGATCTCGTGCCAGAAATTCTGGGTATTAGAGCTATTCAATGGTTCCGAGCCAATAAATTTGAGGTGCGATCATGGGAAAACTTTAAGGAGCCATGTGAACCTCCCCATGGGTTTTGCAATTAAACTTAAGAAGGAAATGTTTTCTCAGACCCAAGGTGTAGGGGAGAGAGTGATGGAATTTGTAACCATGTTAATGGCCATGATCTCTTGGTTAGATGACCCAATCTCCAAAGAATTACTTTCCCTTGTGTTAGATAATCTCCATCCATTTTATTTAAAAAGAATCTTTCCAAAGGGAAACAAGATAGAAGGTTTGCAAGAAAGATGCAAGCTGTACAGTCCTCAGCCAGGACCACAAGAGGTGGGGGAATGCAAATTCGGGTTCCTCCAAAGGGATACAGACAGAGAGCTGCAAATTCTGAATCGGGCTTGCAGTGGTGATTACAGTTGATTGAAACCTTTAGCCCACCAATGTAATCAACCCATACAGGTGGTTAGAGAGTACTCTGCATCAGTATGTTTAAAACGGACCAAGGACTCCCTAATTCCAGACTGCAGGAGTCCTAACTCTCGTGAACCCATTAGGGATAAGGAATGGCAAGAATGGGGCAGAAGGTCCGAAGTTTTATGTACCCAACTCTCAGTGAGGCTAAATACAGCTGCGAAGGTCATTTCCTTGTGTCTGCTGAGGTAGAAAGCTGCACAGTGTGTGCCCTATTAGATACCAGGGCATCCATATCGGTGATCAGTGAAGAACTCATGGCCTGCCTATGTAAAACAGGAAGCCGTGCCTGTGCAGCTAACAAGCTGATCATAGTGGCAGATGGATGGTCTGTGAAATTAAATTCCTGTGTTGTTGTCCAGATAACGATTGGCACTCTGACATGGGATGGCACGTTTTATGTTTTATCTGGTCTAAAATGTTCAATCATACTCAGGGCAGATTTCTTATACCTATGCCATCCTACGGTAGACTTTAGCCAGAAGGTATGATTTTCCCTGACCAATCGTCCATTCACCTATTCGACCCCAAATCAACTCTTTAAGTTTAGGGGATTTGTCAGGAGAGAAAAAACAGAAATGTGATAGAGTCCAAGAGACAGTGGTCATCCTCTATCATACTGGGATCTAAGAAAGGCGAAAGTCTTGTGGTGCTGTATGCCATCTTGCATGTTTACTTCCTCGGCTCTCCGTAATGGGGAGATAGGAAAATTACGGACCCCTGGTATTTGGAGTTAAATGGAAGCCTCATTGAACACCCTAAGAGCTTTACAGAGTACAAATTAGTTGACAGTAAAATTTACCATCACCGTGAAAAGGGGATGACTCTAAAGCTAAGCTTGCTATACCGTATGAGTGTCATTGTTCTCTCCTCATCAATTATCACAATGACCCCTCAGCAGGCCACTTGGGGTTTTATAAGACATACAATAGACTGCGTCAATTTTGCTTCTGGCCCTCCATGAGAAAAGAAGTTTTTCAATATGTGAGGAGGTGTGCAGTGTGCTGGAGTAATAAGGCAGGAAGGTGGACGGTGCGTCACGAAACATTGGGCTTCTTCCCCGCATACTTGAACGTGAACCGGGTGCAGAGAATCCGAAACAAACAATTCCATAAGACAGAGGGTGGGAGCAAGGCTCTGTTTAATGCAGTAACCCATCACCAGTCCTTGAGAGAGGGACACACGAGGACCTACGAAGCCACACTGGACCTGATGACCAAGGCGAGTTTGCATCAGACCAGGTGCTTCAACATGCAGAGGAGGCCAGCAGATTTTCCAGTGGGGGCTCTTGCTGGGAGGAGAATTAGAGTCCTCTCTGATGCCACCCAGTTATGGATGGCAAAACCTCACCATTCACGAAGTTTAGCCACCCCCCAGAAGACATTGCCTACCACCTTTCTGCTGGAGACTTCATGGGAAGATAGCTGGAGCTGGAAGATCTTCATCGTCCAGTGGAATCCTGAGGGAGGGGGTGGTGTAACATGTGTTGGACTGGTGGCCCTTTCCCCAGCAATTGTCTTGCATGAGTGGCCACGAGAATGTGTGGTGGCGCTGGTAGATTTGGAAAGGAAAACCTCCAAAGAGGGGGATAGCCTAGCACCTTGTGGGAGAGGAGCTTCAGACCAATCGGTGGCAGGACATAGCGAATCTTTTATTTTTTTGTGTTATTCTTTTGTAACCTACTGAGATAAAGTGTTTTGTTAATACATTGACTACATTGACTTCTCATTACCTATGCCGGCATGTTACAAGTAAAACAATAATTTAATTTCACAATATTAATGCAAAACAATTCCATAAAAAGAAAATATTTTTGATGCAAAGGCGGTGGATTTACAAAGATTCTTGTACATTAATATTTCAATGACCATAGCTGATAAGAGAGCAAAATATGGTGGCAACCAAGTTAAAAAATACTGACTTACTACCAAGAGCAGGTGCTAAGATGAGAGATGGTATAGTGAGGGGGAGAGGGGGCTTGCTATCAACTAGCTCTTTTTAATGTGCATTGAAAGGGTAAGAGCACTAATAGTTCCCCCAAACATCTTAACTAAAGTAACAAAAATTCTTGTTGGTCATTTTTATTACCAAAAAAGGATTGATGTATATTACAGTATAATAAAGCATAAACACACAATATATAAGAATGAATCAGAAACCGGAAATATATAACTTAAATACTTACATTAGAAAGATTATTACTTTCTCAAGTGAACAAATGCAAAGGAAAAAATATCCTAAGATTGGGAAACATTCACTGCAAAATTCCTTATAAAGGCTTAGGCCAGGTTGGTCACAGACAAAGTTAATAGTTAATAATAGTCAACAATTTTGCTTGAGTATTTACAACAGGAAAGGGATTTTGATGACTTTTAAGTGTTGTGTAAGGTTTTAAATCAACAGCATAAGATTTTAAAATTCTTATCAAATAACTAACATACAAACATAAACAACTTAACCCATTAATGCCAGCAAAGTAATGGCTGGAAGAAAATTGTTATTATTCATTCCATGGAAAGAAAATGCAAAATAAAGCAATGTATGTACAGAAATTAGTAGTAGTAGTGGTAACCCTTTTCCAAGCACGTGTTTTTATTTTTTACAAGACCATCTAGCTTTCATGTGACATATACCACATTTTAATTTTTGTTCTAGTTTTTCTGGAAAGTGATTGTCATTACTAAAATTTAGATTACTACTACTTTTACATCTTGTATTGCATTTATTTGTCCTGACATCTCTTAGGTAACTTTGTATGATACTACAAAAGTCAAATTGACCCATTTTTTCATTTGCAACAATTTTTTGTAGCATCAGTGACTACCATGCCTAGCTTATAGGTGATTAAAACCCACCACTAGATTTTTTCCTTTTACTGCTATTCTGAACAAACAGATACATTGGTCATGAGTATCTACACCACCCATGCCTACATTGAATTTTGCTGGCTATGGAATGTTGATTCTCGCCTTTACTACTTTTGACCATCGTTTACATTGGTTCAACAAATTGATAATTTGTGAGAATAGAGCAGAAATTATTATCTTTCCACTTAACACAAATTATTTTGTTATTCTTGTCAAAACGGCAGTCAAAGGTTCCTCTCTTCCATTTGCTCATGTCCTTTGAAGATATAATAGGACAACTATGTATTCAATTATTTCTGACAGTCTCCACTGCTCTGATATTTTTCATTTTGAGGTATACCAATAATGTGTAAGTAGTGGAATGATAATGGAATATCAAAGATATCTGTGTGATTCAAGGGATTTGGTACATTGTTCAATAAATTCATCTCAACTCGTGCACCAACAGACTTGGAATCTTTTGGTTTGTTGTTGTTTTTTCCACAGTAGACATCAAAGACATAGCAATACCTCAAATAACTGCTAAGCATCCAAGTTTTATAACCTAACCTTATGGGCTTTCCTTTTATAAATTACTTTGCTGAATTGTATCCAAATTTTATTAATATTTTACCACGGATTCATCTATCAAAAACTCTTTGTGGATGAAACCCCATTGGCAAAATGATTTTGAGCATGTTCATCAATGGCCCAATTTTGAACATCCTGTCTTCAGAATTCCCTATTTTTTCCTCTGTTAATAGACAATTGCAAACATCTTCTAATTTCTAAATATTGGTCTTGATATATGCTCTTGTAAGCATGAGGAACACCCAAGTCCTCATCAAGGCACCAATATGTTCTTGTGGTAAACTATGGTATCCTGCAAACAGTAACACAGCGAAAAAAGCTTCCATCTCATTTACAATAAGGTTGATAGTATGGTAGTTTCTTTGATGTGCATCCAAAAAAAACTTTGATCACAAACATATTGCACAATTTCATCAAAGCAAGTTTTCAAATATATCCCTGGGTGTTAAGGATTTCAATTCATTTTTAACAGTACTGAATTTATTGGTAGAAGCAATAATATTTGGGTCAAAATCAGAATAATTGGGATGTTTCTTCAATCAATCAGTTTTCACAAAGTCAAAGTAGTCACCTAACAAATCACCTGTGCTTTCGTCCTTGGATAAATTATTTTTATTTTCCTCTTCTTCCATAATGCTTTCCAGATTTAACACTTCAACAGTTTTAGGAATATATTATGGAAATTTATTGGGATAATATCTCCTCATCTACTTCTCATATGTGCCTAACATCCTCAAATGAGGACGGCTTGATCTACCTTGTAATAAAAACAACTACACTAAAAATATAATTATAAAATGATCTACTTATGGTAAAATTATATATTTCCAATTGTCTAAGACAAATAGAATGTGACAATATGTCCACAATTTTTAAGGAAAAACACCTTTCATATCACTAGTTGGAGAGATTCTTTACGTCCACATTCAGCAGAACCCAGTCGTGAACTAAAAGGTTTTACGAGTCAAAGTGTATGCTTACAAAGTCTGTAACACTCAAGTGGTTCACAATAAAATTACAACGGAATGAATTTAAAACTTATTTTGTCAAAATAACAGTAATGAAAAACGTCCATAAATGAGGACGGCCGGCGTTAATGGGTTAATGCTTTCTATATTTCTGTATTAGAGTTACCAATCAACCTGCTTTATTCTTTTATGGTACATATTATGATAAGTGCACTTTCATCAAATTAGACTAACACCAAAACCATGAAACCTCCCACAAGATGAGCAAATCCACCTTGGTTAAATAAATTCTTGCAACACAGCTGCAATAAAACTGAAAACTTCTTGGCAACAATTTCTTTAGTCCTAAACTCAAGTTTCTATCATACTGAACGAACCAGAATGGTACAGCAGTGTTTGCTGGGCTGTTCAGAATAGTCAGTGGTAGTAATTGTGTGTGATACTCCCCTGGCCATTCACCCATACTCTTCAACAATTCTTTACTCAGCAGTAAATATCTATCAGGCAAAAACTGCTTCATTGCAATGTAAAAAATTACCAGAATTAAACAAAGATAGGCATTCTATTTGCTTGAAAAGCTGACAATTCTTCAGAAAAATGACAAGAAAGCAACCAGTACAATAAAACAATAGTTTAAAAATTAACTATACCCATTACTACAAAAATATCCTACCCCAAAATATTCTATCTACATCTCAGGAAAATAAAGAGAACTCAAGAATATTTCAAGGTTTAAAGCTCTTACTTGAAAATGAAAGACTCAAATAACCATTCTCTGTTGTTTACTAATTTGCTAGAAAGAAAAAGTTCTCACATCCCAGTTATACTCCTTGTCTATTCCTCTTATAATAAGTTTTTCAGTCGGACCCATCACCTTTTTATCAAAGGGTTTAATTTGAATTAAACCAAGAGAGAATTATCAGAAATTTACCATCACCGTGAAAAGGGGATGACTCTAAAGCTAAGCTTGCTATACCGTATGAGTGTCATTGTTCTCTGTCATTCTCTCTTGGTTTAATTTGAATTAAACCAAGAGAGAATTATCAGAAATCAAGACTGAAATAGATCCTTCCTGAAATGCATTAATAAGGCAATCCAACCCATGGCAATTATGATCTAGGAACTTCATGCCCTAAGTGATAATGCTCATTTGACTATATGTGAAATCTTTTCACTTTCATAAAACCTCAAACTAATAAGAATTCAAAGGTCTTTTGAAACAATAGAGTGAATCAACATTTGAGGTCATAGGTACCTCTGTATCTTGTAAATTATTACACTAACACCAATACAATGATTTCCCAGCAATTTTTATTTAAATCGTAGCTTAAAATCTATCATCATCAATAAAATATTCATGAAATATGAACAACATAACGGAAAAATTACCAAACTCATTAACAGTTCACCTTTAAGGTGAAGAACATACAGAACAATTTTATGTGGAAAATATTAAGTCTTGAGTTCGTTAAGTAAATCGTAAGCCATTTAACTCTTGAGCTACTTAAGTAATTACCATGCAGCAAATAATTTGAGTATTTCATGAACATAATTTTCCATAATTTGGAATTGATCTAAAAGTCTATACCTATAGATTTTCAGCCAAAAAGAACACAAGTGTAGGAAAAACAAAAACCTAGATGTGTCATACATACCTTCAACATTTTTTCCCAAAGTTCATCATAGCAGTTCAGGCATTTGTCCCATGGTACCATTAGACAGATGTGCTGCTCTCATAAAATAAAGCTAATAGATTTCAGAGCCTCTGATGACCAAAAGTCTTTGTTTCTTCGCCACACATGAATCTGCAACTTGTCAGGTTCCAATGGAACAAGCTCATAATAATCATTGGGGAAACTTCTGTGTACATACACCATAACCTCATAGCAAAATTTTTATCCAAGCTGGTTGATTTCATCTGGAAAAGGCCAAATGGTAAATCAGGAATTAGTCAATAAACTGCACACACATATTATTATTAGGCATGTATATTACCTCTAATCAAGTTAGAACGTGTGATTTTTTCTTCTTCAGGATTAAAGGCTCAGCTGCTATCATATACTACATTCCGTTGAAGACTATGTGCATATCAGCAAACTCACCTGCTCTCAGATTCATGAGATTTAGGATTATTATGAAGGATAATGCACAAAGACAGCTCACGTCATACACATCCAGAAGTAGATATAAGCACCAAATAGTTGCTTTATCAAAATTAACATGGCTCAGAAACTGAACTCTATTATGGCCAACAGCAGTTTTGAATTCTCTACAACACAGTTTGAAAAACTATCAGCCAACATAAATCAATCTTAATTACTGAAATAATATTTAAATCCTTCAGTTAGGTTGAATATTAATGCTGCAATCAAAACAAAAAAATTGTTTTAAAATTATTACTTAAGCTCAAAGCACTTATATATCACGTAATTATTACTGGTTTAAGCCTTCTCCGTAAGTAATGAAAAATACACATTTAGATAATCATGTAGCAATACCAATCGCAGCGTGGGCCCATGGTCTGAATGATCATCCCCTGGTTCCCTTGCTGCTGTTGAAATATAAGAAATAGATTGTTACTCGAGTAAGTGAATGCACCGTATTGATCTGAAATTATCTTTTGCAATAGTTAAAATTGGGAAAGTTTCACTATTTAAATAGTGAAACTTTCGATCGAGAGTAAATTCAACAAATATACTCCATATAAAATGTCAAGTGTACTTTATGACATACGCCGTTACTGTGATCGCTTAAGTATCTCTCTTTTCTATAAACGTGAAAGAAAAATATACACCTAAGATTCATTTCTAAAGAGAATAATCCATTAAGTTGTTGTGCATGGTAGAGGATTGGTTCTCCAATGACAATAATCCCGAAAGGTATTCACGGCTCATTCAACGTTAAGTGCCCCAGAAAATCGGCACCCCGTACAACCACCCTTGTTTAGGGCCTTGCTATGTATTCTTCACTTCTCATTGTTATTAAATCACAGATTTACAACCTTTGCTCATAAAATCATTAAATATATATGTACAAATAGACATGCCATGTTCTATTTTATTGGTGCTTGATAATTAAGAATATTCCACACCTACGGTTAGTTTCATGGCGAACGTTGTTGCCAAACTTTCAATATGCCCATCTCATTACCGCGCAAGTTTGAATTGGTTACAGTGACTGTTTATGGTAAGCACATCGGAGAGCTCTTAGAGACAAGTTTCAGAAAAATGAAAGATTCGTAAGTAAATGCATGGGTAAAGATCAGTTAAGATCAAAGTTCTGAATAGCATGTAAAAATCTTCAAAGTAAGCATAGGAGCGTGTGCGCCGTGCATACCTCCCGGCAACAACAAGAGTTTTTGAAACGGCATTTCGAAGTCCAATGTCCCGATCTTAGGCAATTGAGGCACAATGATTTAGACTTGACAAAACTATTTTGCTGCCCTATTTCCATCTTGAGATATTGAGGACATTTGTGAAGGAGATGACAAGAAGCACAAAGAGGACAGCGAAAAATGGGCTTCGAAATGACGTTTCAAAAACTCTTGTTGTAGTATTTGCAAACGCTATCATCATACGACATTACACATGCCCGTATATAGACCGGAGGGATGTTTTGACTAGTGTGTCGAATGCGTCGCACGGGTGAAAACGCTTCCCGCTTTCGAGTGGCTTCCTCGGATAAACAATTATCGCACTAAAAATGAAAAATTTTATTTTACGTAATCTATCCTTCTGGTATAAATTTGGCATTTATGACACGCGTAAAGACATCGATAATCGTCTCGCATAGGCTGGCTCACGAGCGTCGAAGTAAACGCGGCGTCAGCATTTCATGACAGTGCACACGGGAGCGTCCGCAGCGCGTTGACGCCAGACTGGAATAAAATCTTGCCATACATTCATTAGCAAGGGCTGACCAAGTATGGACGTGTACGCAAGAAAACGTGTAGTATTTGTTTATTTATTTTAAGACTATTTATTCAATAGACGTAAAAGGAAGTATTGGGCTCATCCATTAGTAAGATCTTTTCTTGTTATTGTCATGGTATAAATTGGATGAAGTATCCCAGATCTCTGGATACTTCTCCTATGAGCAACTCGACGTCGAACGTGTTTTCATTGTTGTGTGCATATACTCTGAAATGCGCAGCAGAATGACGGCATGACAGTGCGTCAACGCGAACGCAAAACGCTCGTGTGCACCCGACCATAATCATGCATGCTCTCTAGTGAATTACTGTGAAAATGTTCGAATTCTGGGATCAGATTCTAGCCCACTCGCGAAGTTTCCCTTGTGAAATTTTCATAACTTGTTTCACTCATTCTTTATAACGTGTATTATATTATGCCTTTTTCGTCGAAAACTCAAATTTCAAATATATCGAATGAACAAGTGGCAGAGATTTTGGTAGGCTGTTTAGCGATCGTTGTATGTGAATCTCTGCTGATTTTCTGTAATTCCCAACTTTAAGAGAAATCTCTCTGGAATTCGTTATTCAACCCCAATTGTCAACCTAATAAAAGAATAGTTTCTTCATAGAGTGAAATATGACCAGATGAAGAAATAAAGAAAGGCTCTCCCTTCGTCAGAAATGCTGACAAAAATACGACGAGAAGGCACCCTATCGTAAGAAGCATCCCATCTCGATGCAAACGATCGCGGACCGCGCCATGTTATGCGTAACCCCCGAATTGAATTTATTTTTTGTATGTTAATTATAAACTTAGAGGTTTTGTATTTGCACAGAAAATAAATTTACAATTTTCTCTGAAACTTTCCAGCTTGAAGTTTCTTCCAGAGCAAATAAGACGAAAGATAGCTGGCGACCACTTTCTTCGATACATTTTCTAAAAAATTCTCGACCTCTCCAATAATTTCTATTGAAGATTTGCCTCAAAAAAATTTGTCTGCCAAATTAATAATACGAACGGAAAGAAAATTATTTGAAGCAGAGTTTGATGTAAAAAATTTCTTGTTTCCTAAATTACAGGAGTAAAGGCACCCGTTCAAACAAAACCGGAATAAAATCAAGATTTCTTCAGTTATGTTATTAATTAACCTAAAATCAACCACAACGTTATTTCCGGCATAACTTTCACTCAATACTGAGAAAAATTGAAACGATTTTGAGTAAATTTATATTTTTATGCTAATGTTACAACACATTAAAGTTCTACAACGCTCTTGATGACTGGAGGAGGTCTTTTCTCCTGTCCTATTATAGACATTAGTACGTTTTATAACGCCTGAGTTAAGCGACTCACGGAATCGGAGGCTGCGGCGGGTGGACGAT
The DNA here is from genome assembly GCA_000376725.2 of Ladona fulva. Taxonomy (NCBI): domain Eukaryota; kingdom Metazoa; phylum Arthropoda; class Insecta; order Odonata; family Libellulidae; genus Ladona; species Ladona fulva. The sequence goes on from KZ309469.1 coordinate 21,654, forward strand.
ACTCCCATTTGATTCCGGTTCGCCGGACCTGCCCTGAGTGTAGACTCCTCCAACCTTTTCGCCTCAGTATGGGGTCTGATTTTGTACTTTGTCGATTCCTGATATCGGTCGATAAGTCGGCCATCTTTGGATATTAGTCGATCAAAATCTACCAACGTGATTTTGTTAACGAAGTTATCGATCGTGATCGATATCCTTGCCTCCTCGATGTCGAAAACTTCCTCGATCAAAATTTGGCACTCGAGAACGGACGAATCCGTCTATAAGCAGAAGTAAACAAACATGGCAGAGCGTTTAGTAGCCTATTTCCTTGCGGAAGACATTGAAAGGGCTGAAAATATCACCCGTAGACGTATTAGGGATACTTTAAATCCTTCTGATGTCATGGAAGAGGAATTCCTACGAATATGTAGGTTGTCAAATATTTGATTGATATTTAACATCTCGCGTGAGGCGGCCTATACGCAATACCGGAATTCCGATTCATTTAAGTGTATTCATTCTCATTTTCATCATTAATTCTCATTTAATGAATTCATATAGCAGTTATTACTTTTCATGATTTGCACTAATAATGATTCCTTAAAAGAATTACTACAGTTATTCCGTTATGTGCCTTAAACTTCGCTATCGATAGCTATCTGAGGAGACTTGGACACTTGCATGCTCTCTCGCAGTCTGAAGTTTGCTATGGTACAT
>KZ309469.1:36931-47777 GCA_000376725.2 Ladona fulva
TTTTTTTTAATTTCTACAAATGTATAATTTGAATTATCTTTGAAGCATTATTCATTTATTAATGGAATCAGTATGAGAAGCGAAGCTCCTTTAAAATAATACTATTTCAAGGGTTAAAGAAAGGTGACTAACTAACTAACCTTAACAATGTGGAAGAAACGCGGCATGGTAGTTCAGTGGTTAGAATACTTACCCGAAAATTGGGAGACCTGGGTTCGAGTCCCAGTCATGTCGCTATTTTTCACACTCGATATTCCAATATTATTTCTTTTCCAGAGTTATCAAATGCCGGCTCTGGTTCAATCTTAACAAAGTTCACAAAGCGAGACAAGAGTGGTTCCAATACATTATCAGGAAGTTCATCTTCCCACTGTTTTCTTAACAAATTACTAACGGTATGATAAATGGACCGATCTGACTCGACAGCAATCTTGACTGTGAAAACATAAACCGCATTCTTGACGTTAGGATTGTCAGGATCCAACAATGAATGCAGATCTGCAGCAGCACTGGGTCGCAAATTCTCAACATTAAATATTAATAACTTTTTACACTTAGATACAGCTGAAAGCTTTTCTTCCAGTAGATATCCTGCACCGAATACGGAACCAGTTCCTTCGATCTTCAATGACTCCGAATCTCCACATTCATCGTCATTGAATTTCAACTTAATTGCCTTGCTTGAAACCTCTTTAGCCAGAAGTTTTGTGGTCTTATCGGCCTCTTTATACACCATCACTATCGTCAGGGGAGCTATATATTGGTTTAAATACTCGGCGATTTGTGATCCAACAACTTTCCATAATTTTTGATCCTGTTGAGCATACTGCGACTTCATGAAATCTAGGTATTTCTTTAATTCATCTTCCTTTTCACTGATTATGAATGCATTTTCACTTTTGTTATCGGATGAAAGTACGTAGGCAAGAAAAGCCACTATAATTGCACTAATTAAGATACACAATAATAGCACAGTGAAGAAACCTTTGGCATGTATCTCAGAACGGGATGTTGTGTGCACTTCCTGTAAAAAATAATTACATTTAATTCAAATGTAGGAAAAGCTTGCTGAGATAAGCGAAGTTCGATTAAACACCAAATTAAATACCCCGCATTGTATAGATTAATTCTGAACTTCCTTGATTGATGAGAAAAATGAAAACAATACAGGACAATAAAAAGCTAAAACAAACAAGCTAAACTCAATCTCTTTTTACCTGTTCTGAAGTTTTTATTGCCTTTTCATCAATTTCAGTCTCTGACGGGACCTCATCCGAATCACTTTCAGGTTCGGTTCTTTCCATTTCCATGTCATTGGTTTTTTCATTTAAAGCCCCATTTTCATCTTTCTTAAAGAATTTTGAATCCTAAAAACATAAACTGAAATTATAAATGAAGGAAGAAATCTTAAATACTCCTCCACGCTTCTCTGCTGTATAATGATTCCCACCTGTACAATATTCAAAAACAACTACGTAATGGAAGCTAGGTAAATAATAGTGGCCGATCCGTCCGACTGACGTAAGAGGATGAACGCCTCTCGCCCTCTTCACTTAGTTCTCTTACCCCGTTCCAAGATGTCCCTTAGCTGGTATCTTTCCTACCACGGAGTGCTTGTTGTAGCCAATAGATGTCGTTAGTAAGCCCCAAATGGCGCGTGGTTCAAGCCCGGTCAGAGATTTTTCTGGTTTCTTTTTTCCTTCCGCAAATTTTATTCCTTTTCGTATGTATTTTATCAATTTTACAAACCCACAAACTTGGTTCTTACTGCCGTGCACGTTATCCAGTACACCACGACTAGCGATGCTTACCGCATCGATGTGTAAGTTATTATTCAAATTTTCTAATTGACGAATTTTAAGCTGATTTTTAAACTCGTTTTATTCAGAAACTAGGAAAAGTTAGGAAGAACTGGAACATAATGGTCTTTATATTTTGCCAAAGAATTTATTCTTGATTGAGTCATTGAAATCCGTTTGCCGCACCGGTCAAGGTTCCCTTGTTAGTGGCAAGTGAACATTTTGAGAAAACGAGAAATTTGAATTCACGCGACGAGTACAGCATAAAATATTTCTGGGTCAATTCCGTTCGGCTGCCAATGTCGGAACAACATTTCTCCGCAAATATTAAACGCGCCCCTAGAGAACTAGAGTCCAGAATAGAATGATACATTTGAAGGATTGCTGCGAAAATATTCTAATTAAGATTGGATTCGAGGAGACTCACCCAGCCACACGTGATACTTTGCCTAGCAGCACAGAGAAGTGGAAGGTCGCGCGTTATCTTCGAAGATCAACTGCAGTAACTATGCTTCGGTGACTCGGGTTTGTCCCCAAAGACGGTCTGACAGTCCCCAAACTTTGAGGATTCTGTGCATTCATCCAATCCTCTTGCAAAAACCGAAAAAAATTCCTGCCCTTCAAACCTTGCAAACTTCTTTTCCTTTTTTTAAGAGTACACTTAAAATTACTTATGTTCCCATCGAAATCAAAATTCAGCTCAGTGCGATTGAGGATTATCCTTCAATTACCCCTCCGATAAGATGAGAGGAAAATTCATTTCAAGAGCGCTCCGCAGCTACTCAGGTAAATAATCTAGGTCAAATACTAGGTCAAATACCTAGTCTGAATAATTGCGGTGCGATGCAACTGAAAATCGGTGCAAGGCAAAGAAATAGCTTTTAGAGCTACGGAGTTACGAACAATGAAATATCAGATTGCTATTAAATGCTGTATCACCGATAAAAGTTGCTCGGTTACGGTTTCATTTCGTATTGACCGTTTGTGAATTGTGAAATTAGGTAGGTAAAATTTAAGTAATCATGAAACAGAGAAAATCTTAGATTGAGAGAATCTAAAAAATCAACTCTATCTGGCCGTACTTCGTGGAAAGACATAATGAAATAAAGAAAAAGACTTGGTGATTTCCACAAGATATATTTAAAGACACTACCGGTTTCGGCGAACAGCCATCACCTGATGATTGCTGTTCGCTGAAACCGGTAGTGTCTTTAAATATATCTTGTGGAAATCACCAAGTCTTTTTCTTTATTTCATTATGTCTTTCCACGAAGTACGGCCAGATAGAGTTGATTTTTTAGATTCTCTCAATCTAAGATTTTCTCTGTTTCATGATTACTTAAATTTTACCTACCTAATTTCACAATTCACAAACGGTCAATACGAAATGAAACCGTAACCGAGCAACTTTTATCGGTGATACAGCATTTAATAGCAATCTGATATTTCATTGTTCGTAACTCCGTAGCTCTAAAAGCTATTTCTTTGCCTTGCACCGATTTTCAGTTGCATCGCACCGCAATTATTCAGACTAGGTATTTGACCTAGTATTTGACCTAGATTATTTACCTGAGTAGCTGCGGAGCGCTCTTGAAATGAATTTTCCTCTCATCTTATCGGAGGGGTAATTGAAGGATAATCCTCAATCGCACTGAGCTGAATTTTGATTTCGATGGGAACATAAGTAATTTTAAGTGTACTCTTAAAAAAAGGAAAAGAAGTTTGCAAGGTTTGAAGGGCAGGAATTTTTTTCGGTTTTTGCAAGAGGATTGGATGAATGCACAGAATCCTCAAAGTTTGGGGACTGTCAGACCGTCTTTGGGGACAAACCCGAGTCACCGAAGCATAGTTACTGCAGTTGATCTTCGAAGATAACGCGCGACCTTCCACTTCTCTGTGCTGCTAGGCAAAGTATCACGTGTGGCTGGGTGAGTCTCCTCGAATCCAATCTTAATTAGAATATTTTCGCAGCAATCCTTCAAATGTATCATTCTATTCTGGACTCTAGTTCTCTAGGGGCGCGTTTAATATTTGCGGAGAAATGTTGTTCCGACATTGGCAGCCGAACGGAATTGACCCAGAAATATTTTATGCTGTACTCGTCGCGTGAATTCAAATTTCTCGTTTTCTCAAAATGTTCACTTGCCACTAACAAGGGAACCTTGACCGGTGCGGCAAACGGATTTCAATGACTCAATCAAGAATAAATTCTTTGGCAAAATATAAAGACCATTATGTTCCAGTTCTTCCTAACTTTTCCTAGTTTCTGAATAAAACGAGTTTAAAAATCAGCTTAAAATTCGTCAATTAGAAAATTTGAATAATAACTTACACATCGATGCGGTAAGCATCGCTAGTCGTGGTGTACTGGATAACGTGCACGGCAGTAAGAACCAAGTTTGTGGGTTTGTAAAATTGATAAAATACATACGAAAAGGAATAAAATTTGCGGAAGGAAAAAAGAAACCAGAAAAATCTCTGACCGGGCTTGAACCACGCGCCATTTGGGGCTTACTAACGACATCTATTGGCTACAACAAGCACTCCGTGGTAGGAAAGATACCAGCTAAGGGACATCTTGGAACGGGGTAAGAGAACTAAGTGAAGAGGGCGAGAGGCGTTCATCCTCTTACGTCAGTCGGACGGATCGGCCACTATTATTTACCTAGCTTCCATTACGTAGTTGTTTTTGAATATTGTACAGGTGGGAATCATTATACAGCAGAGAAGCGTGGAGGAGTATTTAAGATTTCTTCCTTCATTTATAATTTCAGTTTATGTTTTTAGGATTCAAAATTCTTTAAGAAAGATGAAAATGGGGCTTTAAATGAAAAAACCAATGACATGGAAATGGAAAGAACCGAACCTGAAAGTGATTCGGATGAGGTCCCGTCAGAGACTGAAATTGATGAAAAGGCAATAAAAACTTCAGAACAGGTAAAAAGAGATTGAGTTTAGCTTGTTTGTTTTAGCTTTTTATTGTCCTGTATTGTTTTCATTTTTCTCATCAATCAAGGAAGTTCAGAATTAATCTATACAATGCGGGGTATTTAATTTGGTGTTTAATCGAACTTCGCTTATCTCAGCAAGCTTTTCCTACATTTGAATTAAATGTAATTATTTTTTACAGGAAGTGCACACAACATCCCGTTCTGAGATACATGCCAAAGGTTTCTTCACTGTGCTATTATTGTGTATCTTAATTAGTGCAATTATAGTGGCTTTTCTTGCCTACGTACTTTCATCCGATAACAAAAGTGAAAATGCATTCATAATCAGTGAAAAGGAAGATGAATTAAAGAAATACCTAGATTTCATGAAGTCGCAGTATGCTCAACAGGATCAAAAATTATGGAAAGTTGTTGGATCACAAATCGCCGAGTATTTAAACCAATATATAGCTCCCCTGACGATAGTGATGGTGTATAAAGAGGCCGATAAGACCACAAAACTTCTGGCTAAAGAGGTTTCAAGCAAGGCAATTAAGTTGAAATTCAATGACGATGAATGTGGAGATTCGGAGTCATTGAAGATCGAAGGAACTGGTTCCGTATTCGGTGCAGGATATCTACTGGAAGAAAAGCTTTCAGCTGTATCTAAGTGTAAAAAGTTATTAATATTTAATGTTGAGAATTTGCGACCCAGTGCTGCTGCAGATCTGCATTCATTGTTGGATCCTGACAATCCTAACGTCAAGAATGCGGTTTATGTTTTCACAGTCAACGCTACTGTCGAGTCGGATCGGTCCATTTATTTTACCGTTAGTAATTTGTTGAAAAAACAGTGGGAAGATGAACTTCCTGAGAACATATTGGAACCACTCTTGTCTCGATTTGTGAACTTTGTTAAGGTTGAACCAGAGCCGGCATTTGATAACTCTTGAAAAGAAATAAAATTGTTTAAAGGGAGCTTCTCTTCTTATTCTGATTCCATTTATTAAAGAAACGAATTAGGCTTCAAAGATAATACAAAGAATTCAAATTATACATTTGCTTCAGACAACAAAAGTTTCTGACACCTTTCAATTTAATGTGAATTTTTAAAAACATTTTCCTCTGCCTTGATTATTTACAACGATTGCAGTGTTCTTTCAGCTATGGTGCTCCCATACAAGTAAAAGATTGCTATCACAATGCTTTTCCACCATCCAAATGAATACAATTTAAATGACTAGTTTACTTTTACAGTGTTAATCCCAAACGCTATTTTCCTTTCATCAAGGCAGGGTATTTTAACTGATAAATGCATTATGCTGTCAGCACTGTGCCATTTGGTTTCGATTTGAGGAAAAGCTTTGGTACCTTTATCTTATCACAGATCAATTTCAAGAAATAAGTTTGAATTTCTGTAGTGCTTTATGGCATATTACATATTATCAGCATTATGAAAAACTACATATCCTCAGCACACCTGTCACCAGTCAATTACAAACAGTCTTATATAAATGTCAGTCTGTCAAAGATGGTTTTATATAATGATGTTGACTTCATCAAAGTCCGAGCCTCCAGAAATCACATAGGGGAAATCATAAAAATAATGGGGAGTGGCTGCTAATAATAGGTAGCAATTAATCAAATATGATTCATTCTTCACAATGGTAGGCCCAACAACAAATTAAAGTAAACTAAGAAGCATAGCAACTTGCCACCATTGGAACTTAAAAAATTTTGCTGAGTATACTGTCACTGAGGTAGATATTCGAATTTTAAAAAAGAGGGAGTTTAAATTCAGCAGAGATTCTTACTAAGGCACCTATTAGATATAACTAGCAAATAGGCTTTAACTGCCACAATCACATCATGGAAATAAAGATTCTGCCAAAGATGATGATTGAGCATACATTCCCACATTAGTGGCACAAATTAAACAATAGACAACATGATTCACTATTCAACTTGCAGAAATCAAAATTGTTTGATAAACAATAATTCCATGGCCAAAGTTATATACAGAAAGCAGAAGCAAGCACCACTGCCAAGGAAAAACAGATGGATAGCTTCATCAAATAAAATGTTTCATGGTAAGATAACTGTAATAATTGACTACTGAAGCTTATAAATATTAAGAAACACTTATCCTGACATGTACAATATTTCTTTCAACGCAGAAAGAACTTTCCAGCGAAGGCCATCATCTTTCCTTAGCTAGAAAACAGATGACAACCCGAGAGTTTAACTAGTGAAAAATGTCCTTAGGCCACTCCCCCATTTCTTGCATCAAAGTATGCAGTGTTCTAGTCACATTGTCACTTGTATGTTCTTGTCATATTAATCTAATAGTAACACATACCCAAGAGACCCAATGCTAGTATCATTGAACTTTCCCCTTTAAAAGCTTTGGTATCTGAAGGAAAAAATAAGATCAATGAAAATATTAAATGCATTCAAGTAACTTGATTCAATCTATGATTCTGGAAATTGAGTAACACTGCAATTAAATGTTGACAGGAAAGTAATTTGCCAAATTGAAAAAGACCTAAATGATAATAGCATCGGGAAAACTTACAAGTTAATAACTTATGAGATTGTTAATACCCTGCAGGTTTAATGCCACCCTTTAAACTCCATATCCAAACATATTAACTGAAAATAACTTCATATTCAAGATCTTTCTTTTTTAACAATCTAAGCTGCATGCCCTAATAAATATATGAAAAATTCATCTGAGGAATTAATGGGCAGAAAAATAAAATCATTGCTTGCAATGACAAGTACAATTAGTAGATTACTTTGCTGAAGAGTATGAGATTTATAAGAGGTAAACATTAACATAAAACAGTTGAGGTTTGAATTAACATTAATTTAAAGAAAAACATAAAAGTCAGGAAATGTGAATCACATAAACCCTGACACATTAGGATTATTGCACATCATAATTAAAATGCACAAGAAACATAAGACAGCTGTACTGTATGAAGATTGGATAACACAACAACAGCAATTGCAATTTATGTAAAAAAATAACATAAAAATTCAGCAAATCAAAAATAAATAGCTTAGATCATTTTACCAAACTATAACAAAAATTACGAAAACATTCTATGCCAGAGCTTCATTGATTTTATTTTACAAACGGATAAAACAATTCAATCAAAGCAAAGTTTATCAAACAACGGCCAATGGTCAAGGTAACTAAATAAATAATTTATTTGTTGTTCCGTATCAAGCAGATTGATAAGAACCTGCAATATTACTGAGGAAACTTTAGCTACATGTAAGATTATACAAAAGTTACCAATCTACAAAAGTATAAGAAACGAATATAAATTTTTGTCCTTTTAAAGGAATAGGCATTAAACCCAAGATAACTCTCCTATACAAATTTCAGGAGATGAAAGAAGAACCACTACTGATGACTAATTCTATTAATCCTTAAGATTATTTATTCACTTGACAGGTTTTTCTTTCAATGAATTAAGCGGCACACTAGATTCCTTCCACAACACACTTATAGATTCTCCTAAGTTTTGTTGATGATGCAGCAGCCTAGCTCACTTGACCGCTGGCAAGATTTCTTCCTGCACCAGACCAAGGTAATGATTAAAGGTTGCAGATGTGGAAGAGGGGTAGTAATGGACAGGAGATAGAAAGCACAGGCAACCAAATGGAAAACTTCAGAAGTGAAATCCACCCATTGGAACACTCTGGTCTGCGTTGAATTGGTATTGTTGGCCATCACAGTCTACTGATGGAGCCACTCTAGAATCATCCTCTTCAGTACTAAAGTATTGCGCTATTAAATTAAAAGCCTTTTGATATATTTCTTTATTTTCGTGTGACTGGAGAAATTCAATTTTATCTAGACCTGCAAAGATAACATGAAATCAGAAATGATATTTAACATAGCAGAAACACAATATGTATATCATTGTTTCTCAACCAAAAAAGATACTGTTGAGAATAAATATAGCTGGAAAATAGAGGAATCATTTTTCTAAAATAAATTGAATAAGTATCATTCAAAACTGCACCCAAATTTTAAAATGTTTAAGTACATATGAAAAATTACAATCAACAAAAATGTTATTAATTTCTTATTAAGGGAATGCCTTGTTAGAGGGAATGAAAAAAAGATTGAAAACCTGTAATGTATACCATTAAAATATTAGATAAATATATAAATCAATAATATCAAGCATTCATACCAAAGTTTGAATATTACTAATTGAAAACAATACTTTATGGATACCAATACAGTACTGTTTTATACAAGGAAGAGTATATAAAGATATAAATATCAACTCCAACACGTAATTGAAAATTAATTTTTTCACAGAATTTTTCTGACAGGAATTATAGATGAATATTCTATAGTTGCAATGAAGCCAATCTATAACAGAAGTTAAAGGAAGAACAAATAGTGAATTGGATTTAACATCAAAGTATTGTTTAGATTGAGGATGCATTATAATATGATGATTAAGTGAGGACGTCAACAGACATGTGAGAGAAACTATTGACGCAGTTGAAACTTTGAAAGAATTGATCCAAGGATGAAGGATGCCAAAACAAAGGTATTTCAGTTAAAAAAACATCAATTTGACCAAGAAAAAATAATCTGTTAATTCTTTTATGATTAGGTAGAATGCTTTTAAAGAATGGAAGAAATTGATCCAGAGATAGAAAAATACAAGTAGTAGGTAGTGTGTAGGGTATGGTTGGAGATAGAACAAATAATCATAATTTAGAAATAAAACAACTAAAGTTTGATCCAACCATATAGAGTGGTAGTATTGTTGAAAGTGTTTCGATAACTGAGGTCATTTTGCACATAGACCCCCATTGGGATTGAACCCAGAACTGCTTTCACCGAATTTGAATGTATTTCCAACTTAGCTATCTAGGAGCCCCCAACCACATAGATTGTTTCACTTAGTATATATTATAAATTATACATAATTGAATTCATTAGACTCTTGAATGAGCAAAAGATGATATGATATTAATGAAAAACTAAGTTAATAATTGCATTTGAAACCATACTTGGCATCGATTAGCACAACCTCATTAAGTGCTAGTTATGCTGGCAAAATCTATGAAAATCTTTATAAGACAAAGAAAACACCAAGGTACACTAGAGTAAATATTTTGTAAGGCCTCTAAACCCAATAGGATAAAAATAACAGTACCATTTCTGAGGCATTTGAAATCACTTTGCATTTCTAAAGGAGCCAGGTGAAAGGCAGGAAAACATATAATTCCACATCCTAATTTCATGTTTCCAATAGTTTTCCAATAGAATGAGGCTGACATCCATTATAGGCATCATGGGTTCGATTCTAGGAGGCCCCAAAAATGGCCATTTTCCCATAAAAATGCATTGAGCACATTTTCAAAAATTCGTTTAGCGTAGTTAGCATAAAGATAGAACGTTGAAATTTACGGAATCGTTAAAAAATGATTTTATCTTCCGTTTCCCGCAAGAGCTTTATCCCTAATAGCCCCAGGTTTGATGCTAGGTAAATTCTTAGTTCAAAACTTTCAAGAAATCATTTAGGGTATTTCTAGGTAAGATAGAACGTTGATATTCACGTCATCGATAGAGATCAGACACCTCTATAGTATACGTAAAGGTTTTTATGCTGAGGGTCCTTAGTTCGATGCTGGGGCAGTTTTTATGTATGAAGTTCATGAATTCATTTAGGGTATTTTTCGTTAAGATAGATACTTGAAATTCACGGTGTTGTTAGAGTAGATGATTGTCTATAGTATGCCGTAAAGCTTTTTGCCCTAAAGGCCCAGGTTCGATCCCAGGACCATTCGAATGACCGAATTTTCAAAAATTCGTTACGGGATTTCCCGGTCAAGTAGAAGGTTAAAATTTGGTACATCTATAGAAGATAAGGATTTCTATCGTATGTCGTAAGAATATTAGTCCTAGTGAACCCATGTTCGATGCTAGGACAAATCGTATGGACGTAATTTGAATAATTAGTTTAGGGTATTGTAGTTGGTGGATGGCAGTCCGTTTATAGCAGGTGGAGTGTTGCAGGAGATGTACAATGCCTTAGTTAATCTATCTTACATTAAGCTTGCAGTATGCAAGCA
>KZ309469.1:51412-86761 GCA_000376725.2 Ladona fulva
TATATATATAAGTAACAGTATAAGTTAACTTGCCTGTATCTGCTGTCTATTTCCAGCAGTTATATTTGATATAGTCCAACAGGCTTCCTTCCTCACTGTTTCTGATGAGGATGTAAGGAGGTGAGCAAGACATGGTAGAGCAGTGCAATTGAGAATGACTTGAGTCTGAATGTCATCACCAGTGACAATATTTCCAACAGCTCTCAATGCGGCAGAAACCACATTATGCTGAGGATGCCTAAAATAGTAATAATGCAAATGCAGCACTTTATGAACGTTAGTTCAAAATGAGCACATCAAGGCACATGAGAAGTTGAGTAGCATGGTAGGACAATTTCTTTAAAAAAAGCTGCATAACACATCTTTGAATGTTCAACAGCAGCTGAGACGGTATTTCAACAAGCAAAATCTACTTAAAAGATGTTTTTTAAAGTTGAATCTAGTAACACTTAAAACCTATAAATTTAAGATTCGAGTAAGTTTTTATTTCATACTGACAGTTTACATTACTTTTAATAATTAATAAATTGTTAGACCTCCCTAAATGCTACTTATTATAAATCAATTTTTTACATAAATGTTAAGTAAAAATTGTAAAATGAGGAGCCAAAAGAGTGTTTAGAAATTGCAACAGGCCCTCTGTTTGTATAACAATGATAAAATATCAATCTTTGGATGAGACTGACACAGATAGTCTCCTCTTCCATCTAATCCTTTCTAAGTACATAACGAGTTCAGAGATAAATTACACAAAATTAAAGAATGTTGTGTAAACATTAACCAACAGGGATAGTTTCTCAAGAAAACTAACAAGGAAAAATACAGCAAAGTATCAGTTTACATGAAAACATGAAAAGGAAAAACATTTTAAAGTTAAAACCTACATGTAAAAAAACTTTCCACTAACTTCTTCGTCCTTGTTATACTACCTTTAGTAACAGAATGCCAACTGTCATCAACTCGCTTTCATTCATTTTAACAGTATATAACATCAAGTAGGTCTTATCCTCTAATTCTTTACAGTTACAAGTGGCAAGAAGAACTAGACTGGAAACCAGATAAACAGTTGTAATCACATCAAGTTGTAACATTTCTAAGAGATACCCTTTTATTTCCCTGATCTGAGATGAGATACAGTAAACTCTCTATTATCTGTGTTACAATTATCCAGTTTTCAGATTAACTGCGCCACTCTCTCCTCCCTACAATTTAATCAATTGTATCTTAATAAATTTGCATTAAGTTCAAAGTTGCAAACAGTGCTTAATGTTATAATTTAAAGATTTTAGTACTACCCACACTTGACTGGCTTTTTCCTGTGTCCATTAGTTCTGATAATTACACCTTCTCTAAGACAAACTAATATATAGGAATGCAATAAGAATAATTTCAGTTTTCTCATGCAGAAAATGACTAGGTAATAGAAAATCTATAAAAATAAATAAATAATAACAATTTGCATTGCATTGTTTTTTTGTGGTACACAATGAAACAGTATTCAGTAATTGCAATCCTGTATCAATTTTTGCCCTTCATTATGATGATTAGGCTGCTTTAATATACAGTGCTTTCCATTCACAACAGCTATTAAGTGGCCTGGCTCATCTGAAGTGCTGTGTTCTAGTAATTTCACTCATATAAAATTACAGAAAAATGAAAGAAAACTGTGCTTTTCACTGCTAAAATACTGAAATTTATGCAAAATCTAAACCTAATAATACTAAAAGCTATATTATTAAGAATAGCACAGCTCTGTGTTGAAACTTAAATCAAAATTAATTAACCCTCCGTCAGTCGCGCCATTGTATTCTGTACAACATGGGTGGCTTTTCAGGCCCTGTTTCTTCCTAGATGGTCCCATGAACCTAGGGTCCAAGTCTATTCCTGTATTACACTCTTCATGAAATTTTTAAGGCGTCAAAAGATTTGTTTTAGTCTTAGTCCAACTTCAAAAGCGATTAAATGAGTGACGACTATTGTATCACATACAAAGCTCGACCTCTTGGGCACGTTTTTTTCTTGATTACTCTACTTTTGTTGTAAATAAATAGAATTAATCCTTATATCGTTTTGCTATTGAGTATAATTAGAAAAGATATTTTCTTAGAATTAATAGAAAAATGTTTCAGCTCTTTAAACACTCTTTGTGTGTATATAAATATCATAAAGTATATTATAAATCTTTAGATGAGAAAGTTAATAAATGTATAACAATAACTCATCACAAATGCCATAAGCTAAAGTTTGGTCTGCATAAATTACAATTAGATTAACTCATTTTAGACATTTGGCCAAAAAAGACCTGTTGTACGGAATACAATGCGCGAGTGTTCATGCTATGATTTTAGGCATGACTGATGAAAGGTTAAAGTAAAAATTAGGTCAATTTATACATGAGAGCATACAGTATTTAGTATTAACTTTTAATTTCCCCATTATGAATTGAAACCAAGTTTCTGGTAATAAGAATTCATGAAGTAAGAAATAACAAAATTTTACATACATCAACAACTCTACAAGCCTTCGGCAAACACCAGCATCTATTACAGCTTGGATTTTGTCATTTGTTCCATCAGATAGATAAGAGAGTGCCCAACATGCATCGGCCAAGACATCAGAATCTCCATGGAATAACAGACGGGAGAGCACTGGGAGACAAGGGCTTACTTTGGCAAAATTTGGGGGAGGGTTTTTGCCTCGACACAAATTAGATAATGCCCATACTGCATTTCGTGTCATAGAAAGACGTGATGATTTCCCTAGCAGCCTGAAAAAAAAGAGATTTCACATCACTTGAGTTTTAAGTTAATAAATAAAACTAGTTACAATAAATTCCTAATCTATAATAATCAGCCCAAATGCTGTTTGGAACCATTAGCTACAAAAAATTTTGGAGTGGAAATAAAGCAACTAGGCAAGATGAGGTGTTTTGCCTTTGCTTTCCTCACTGTGTCAAAATTCTATTAGAGGAAGAAGTTCACGTAAATGTAGCATTATACATAGTGATACATGTAGTGACAAATATGATCCATTATAAAGCATCACTAAAACCTTAGTAGTGTTTGTATTATCATAATCATGAACAAGACTGAGGCAAAAGCAATTTTCCCTCTATCCCAAAGACAAATGAAAACTATAACCCTCATCAAGATACGGTAGCAGGAATGTGAATTTTTTACTACATGCATACACATTTTATATATGCCATTAAACTCATCACAACAAATGCTAATATGATACCATACTTTTAAGGTAATCAATGGCACATTCACTTTCATTTATTTACATATTTATTTTTACTATTATTATGGGTAAACTAATAGAAAATTTTGAGATTGAAGGTAAGGTACATGATCATCACATGAGAAATGCAAAACTTGTGTGCCCACATACTCAAACCAAATCTATCTAGAATAAAAAACAAACTTTTTCATCAAGATAGCTTTGAGCTGACTTTGACATGTCCAAATGAATCTTTCTAATGCAAAAATGAAAAGTTTTATTGGGTAAATTGTTTTGTAACATTCAAGAAATTTTTATTTAATCTATTCATACTGTTTGTTATTAAAAAGCATTTAAGCATAGGTTTTGGGTTGAAAAAATTCACATCAATGCTTAACATGACTTCTCTCTCATAGTTTGTAAAGATCTGAGGCTAAAGGTTCTTTTGGTAATAGTTACACTAAAAGAATAAGTTATAGCAGCCTTCCCTGGATGGAAAATAGAACTAAGAATTGGTCTTAACAGAAAGAACTACTGATTAATTAAAGACTGAGACTTTAGAATTGGTTACAAGTTATAATATAAGGAGAAAAAGCTGTTAATAACATCTGACAGAGACTACAACTATGGTCTTTTGCTTTCAGGCAACTGCTCTAGACATTGAGCTATTTTGCTAAAACATCTAGACACCATAACTAGATACTTAGTAGGTAAGGGCAAGTGGTTCATCAGACTATGTGGCATCATCCATTTCATATTTTCCCACTTTTCATAAGGCCAGAGCCTCATAAATGTTGTAGCTGTGGACAATGCTGCATAGTCGGACAAACCACTTGCCACTTCCGGCAAAGTATCCCATAATGGCATGTCTGAATACCTGAGAAATATGTTTGTTACTTGTACAATAATGCATTGGTTTCTTACATTATTTCATCTGAAAATGATTTTATGATGGATTACAGATTTTTAAGATTACATTTATGTTCATGATATGTATGTGTATTTCAAGTGCCATTCTGTATATCTACTGTATAATTTATTCATAAAAACTTAATATGTGTTATCTTTTATATTCAAACATAAAATAGTGTTTTCCATAGAAATAAAGCCATTCTGTTCTATACTTACTTAAGCAATTATTAAATTCTACATCAATCACCAAATTATGTGAATGGTCATGAAATACAATTGTCCTTTAAGAAATCTTATAATTTTAAACAGTTCCATTTCTTTCATGGTGAGAGTAAAAGAGGTAAAAGAGACAGGCAACATACATGGAAAATTACTTTGATAATTTCCTTTACATAGACTGTGTTGAATAAACAGGTGTCCTGTGATATTATAGTAACACACTAAGAAAGACATGATATTCTGGGTAGTCTAGAACCATCTATCAATTGTTATCTCACAGATTACCTTAATCAAGCATAGCAGATGGAAGAAATAATCACTGGAATATGTTAAATGATTATTTCAGGAAGAGGAAACCGGTAAATATTCTTTCTTAAATAGATATTCTTGAAGCCATCAATTTAGCTTAATAAGCATTCCCTTTCTAGCACGCTTGAAATTGTTTAGGAGCACTTTCTCAAAAATTTTTTCATAATATTTATTTCAAATTATGTGAATCTACATCTACATCAATACCCTACAAGCCACCTTTCTGCATGTGGCAGGGGGTCAATGGGAATGGAGCCAAATTAGAAGGTTTCTCTTTTTATTATAGAAGGGATGATTTTTCTTCCTGGACTAAGGTTTGCCTATAACAAACTAAATTTTAAAACATAGGGATTCATATCCTATTTCTAATAATACTGGAAATATTAAAAATAATATCTGGTTTTCACAACTCATCAGAAAAGTCTCCAGACTGTCCTTAGAGTAAAATTTCTTCCATTCCCTCAATGGTACAGCTAACTAATTAATGACTCCTACTTTGCCTTAACCTTGCAATAAACAGAGCTATGTAAACTTCATAAACACTAATCATAGATCATTCACAATATATAATTTCACTGCCATTGCATCATATCAAGATTAAATATCTACACCTATGATTACAACAATTCCATTCATCATGCGTACCTCTCCAACTTGCATGTCAACTTTGTTAACTAATTTTAAGTTCATTTCCTGCTTTTTTAAATGACTTTAAAATGTATGTTTAAGGTGGTCCTCTCTGTATGCACCAATCTCAACTATTATGGTTGAATTATAAAATTACATCACTTTTTCGACTTCTTCCTGAATATTTCATATCATAAAATATAGTAAATAAACTTAACTAAACCTATAATTTCAAAATTTGGAAGGATAAAAATTTACAATTCCAATTCATGTGTTTGCATAAAACTATACAGTGAAATTCCATTCTTCTGTTTTGTTCCACAATCCTGTTATTCAAGAGCCAAACACACAATTGTATAATTAGTCTGTACCAATATAACACACATCAATAAAAGTTATCATTTTCAAATTTTTGAGTAATAGGAAAGAAAGAATTTTAATGAATCAGAAATCCAAATGAATAATGGCTAAAGGATAACAAATGTGAAAACTGATCAAATTAAAAGTAATATTTTAAGATTGTTGAGAAGAGAGAGGATTTCCTTTCTTTGATTGGCAAGACATTTTGTTTTCTAGTTAGCAAAAAATAACCTCTCCTTCATCAATTTTCATCAACTTATAACATTTAACTTCAAACATTCCTCCCACTCCTGCCAACTCTACAATTAAAGAGTACAACCAATTTATTCCAAAACAAACTACTTTTTCCCTTTAACACTTTTCTCCCATAGTATTCTAGTGTTTTCTCTAAATTAGTTTGCATTAAAGAGCAATATGTAAAACCGTCATAGTAACAAAAAAAAACTGAGCATTTAATGTAATAGGGTATTGTCCCAATGCATAAATTTCTCTGTAAAACCTTTTAAAAAGAATAACAAATTATTCAAAGAAAAGAAGCCCAAAAATTACATAGAAAAAAATAAAGGTACTAAAACCCCATTTCTTCCTATGTAAACAATATAGGATTAAATTTATGACCAAAAATGCAAATGGCAACTAAGATTGGCTACAGACAGCAGAGTACAGGAAGGGTTGCTGAGATAGTAGAAAATGTCATATTCATCTTATCAATGAGGGCCCTTCTCATACCATATTGATAACAATGTTACCACCACCACACCACACTAATGGCATACTATCTCTGCTAGGAGTATATAGTTAATTCTAGCAGTAGTGTAAACATCAGAATAAAATTATCAAATATTTCAGAAATTTAATTTCCTCGGCATACTCAAAAATTTGAGGTATTTTTATATATGTTTGTGGAATATCTTTGGCCTGATGACCAAGAAGGTGTGTCAAAAATATCCAATTAATTGTAGTTTCACTGCTACAACAAAATTTTAGTTATCACTAATTATTATTGATTATTCTGTGAAATCTGTAACCAACTTTCAGGGAAAGAAATGTGGCACTCACTGGAGAAGAGGCACCAATATTCCTTGGTCTAGAACATGGTCGCGACATTCTGGTGAGTCTCCAGCGATGTTCCCCAAAGCCCAAACAGCCTGCTCTTGCACATCTTCATATTCAGATCCTAACAGTTGCACAAATATTGGAACAGCTCCACCTTCAATCACCATGCGTGTCTGCACTGAGGTACCTGAAGCTATGTTAGTCAGCGCCCAAGCTGCTTCAAACTGTGACAAAAAGGATGTCTCAGAAGCATAATCTAATGTCATTACATACTATGGTTAAAATTGCAAAAAGAGTAAAGGATATGATTCCAAATCAAAGGCTTTATATCCAATTGAAAACATACATCAGTTGATTTCTACAATGATCATAAACTGTAAAAATAATCTGTAATAATAAGATTTTGTGTACTTTTGTTATATGCTTTGTAAGATAGAGGGAGTTGACGGAGAAATAGAACAGCCTGTGATTAAACATGAGGAAATAGAAAAGTGAAAAAGAGGAAAGTTTTAATGAGAGAATGTCTAAGATGACATAGAATATGGGTTAGCGGCCCAAATGGAATTGAAAAGAGACGATAGAATGTGCTGAATTAAACGATTAAAGTAACGGAGGTTGTACGAAAATTAAGGATTACAATTGTAATGACGTTGTGGTACAAGGATGGAGGAGTGAGCGAATATATGCATGGCTACCTATACCGTCTGCAGTTGCGATTACCGTTCAAATTTAAGTAAAATTTTTAAAAATCAAATAAAAAAGAATCGAATGATAAGCGAAAAACAATTAATTATTAAGGGTTAACTCATGGAATGTCAATGTAAGAATGATCTTAGGTGTTACAACATTCTCTTACCTGAAGCGTGCAATTGGTATTATTCTTCAAAAATTCAACGATTCTTGGAACAATACCGGTCTGTATAACTTCATCAATAGGAGGATTTGGTTCCCTAGAGAGAAGTTTTCGGAACTTTTGCGTGGCAGCCAATTGTTCCTCTACATTTTCACTGTACAATGCCTGCACCATGTCAGGTGTAATTCCACTCTGAGGTAATGGTTGACTTAGATCTTCCTGCAAAGAGGTTTTGTTATAGGTTATTAGTAAATAATTACTCTATCTACGATATTAAACACAACTGATCTATCAAACCTGCATAGATCCAGAACTTTCTTCATCTTTCAATATCTCTGGTACATGAACATTTCTTCGTTTAAAGAGTTGCTGTTCCCTTTTCTGCTTTCTTAATTGAACTCCTTCTTCCTCTCTTCTACGTCTCAGCTCTTGAGAATCAAGAGCTTGATTTTTGTACCGATGTTTGTGTGTTGCACCCGACATCTGAGAAAATGGAAATGCACGTTTTTGAGCAATAGTCTTTACTACGAAACCTATCACTAATTCCTTCCAAAAATATTTCACTGTAAGAGTTCCAGCATCTAATTAAGACAACAATCATGAGCAATTCGACATCTGTTAGTATGACTTCACGAACCCGACGTTTAATTCTAATCGGAGGCTGTGCGTGGCCATAAGAGAAGTATTGCCATGAGAAAAGTCACAAATCATTACGAAATCTTTAGAATTACCCTTACAATGTACGTGCGCTATAAATTTAAACCTGGTACACCACCAACTCTCACTTATTATGGTTAGCAGGAATATTAACATGAGAACTGACCTACAAGTCTAGAATAATTATATCACCATGATAGGATAAAGTCGAATTTTTATGATACAATATGAAATAAGATTACTGACAATGTTTAATACTACCTTATGGTATGTGTTGACGCAATGCTTAAGCCGAAATTTCCATAGAAAATTATTTTGCAACTACTTTCAACTTCAAGGCCCTTCTCAAAGAATCATGGGATAAATGATCGGGGATGAGTGTATCCAAAAAATGGCAGCGCCCACATACACGGAATGTGACGATTTTCTCGAATTCCAAGTAAGATTTCCTTAATATTCGTACATTTACCGGTGTATCGACGAAAAAATTTATAAACGATGACTGCTTTGTCATGACTTTTCTTGTGATTTATTATTCTCTAGAATTTAATTTCAACCATGTGCATGTAATTTGTTGCTATTAAGTGAAGTTCGAAAATACTTCTTACGTTTGAAACTATGAAAGAATTTGCTTAATTTTAAATAAATTTATATCAAACATTTTTGCTTAACTATCTCTTTTATCTGCAGGACACATTGAAGAAAATGAGAGTACTGGACGACAAAATCGTATATACGTTGAACACTTCATTGCCAACAGAATCGTTTAAAGCTAATGTGGATGCTACGAAAACATGCAAAGAATTGTATGAAAAGGTAAGATTTTCCGATACGTGATGTTTAGCCTAAATGGAACTTCCTTACGAATCGTCCGGGGGACTTGTTTACCGTTTCGCGCAATGCCGGTTAATACTAAAGTATTGTAAAACTTAAGTTAGCTTTACGCTAAAAGTATACTGAATAAGGAAAAATGCAGTTAACAAGTTTATATTGGTCAGTATGAATTTGTCGTAAAATCAGCTACTATTACTGTAAACAAGAAATTGGTTTTACAAATTGCTCCAGTTAGTGACGATCTTAAATAGGAATCTTTTCAGTATGGTTATGAGATGCTTTACGGTAGTGAAAAAGTAAATCTTCAATTTCAATTCATTTTACACGAATCAAAGCATTTTGAGATTAATATCTGATCTATCGATGGTTCTTTGAAACAGTTTAGAGAACTTCCCTCAGTTGGATCTAAAAATTTCTTATTTATTATGTGCATTTCCCCAAGCGTAATGGTGATTAATTCAATTCTTCGACCTGTTAATCAAGCTATCTCATGAAATCCTCCTACGAGATTCGATTTCTGTAGCTTTCTAACGTTACTTATAATTGCCTATGAATTATTAGCATATTTTCACTCACTACTTTAATAAAGCATTACGAATCTTTGAGTGTATTAAATTTTTCTTTGTTTTCTTAATCTGGTTCTAAGATAATATTCCCTTGGGTACGATTCTCCAAATATTAGTAAGGTAACTTCTGTTATGTAATTTCCATAACTAAGCAGTTTAGGTGTGATTTTCAGGATGATGTGATGTTTTATGCCCAAAAATGGCTGAGGGTAAAGGCAAGCGAGTTTTTCCATTTATCTTCTCTTGAGTTATCCCACCTTGATTATGAAAAAGCAAAGATTGTATGTTATTGAAGGTATATCTCTGAGCATTTCTTCTATGATAGTTTGGAAGCAGTTCATTTCTTCAGTTTCATATGTTGTGGAGGTATTACATGTAATGCATTTGAGTTCAATGACCTTAAAACCTATTTACTGTATAAAGTCAAAGGAAAGTTCTAACATTTTCTGAAATTTACTAGTTGCAGAATAATTACAAAGAAAGAGAATCAGCTATTAAAAAGTGTATATCTGTTGTAGCAGATAAAGTGCGGCACATGAAATCTGAGAGAGAGAAAACTATGGATGATGTGAACCTATTGAAGTCTTTAAGGAAAGAGCAAACCAAGGTACGTTCAAACTACTAAGTAAATCTCTGTTCTCAAGATTTTTTTATTAAGCTCATTTATTTTTATGCTTCCACCAACTACATATGTTGTCAGCTTAAGTAGTTCTTAGTACTATCTAAACCTTTATCATTATTATTTTTCCCCAGCTACGGTTGTTGCAAGCAGAACTGAATGTGGAAGAGGTAGTGAGTGAAAGGAGCCTGAAGGTTTATTATGAACGTTGTAGATCATTTTATAAAATTCCTGATAGTAACATGTAAGGAAAGGTAAATGAAATTTGAAGCAAATACATAGTATTTTTTGGGGCAAGTATTAATGCTGGGGAATTTCTTTGCAGTTCACAGCTTTAGGAGTCGGCAAGAAATGAGGAAATGCAACCTCCTTAAGAAGTGGGAACATTTTTATATCAGAATATTTTGTTAGTGTTGAAATACTTAATATGTGCTATGCACATATTTTATAAGGTACCAATAGTGTTACTTTTGTAATGTTGTTTAAATAATTATTAAGACATGAATTGAAAAAATAGCTTTTATTTCATATTCTTGTCAAGATGACCAATAACAACCTCTGCAAGCAATACTGCTAAATAAAAGGAACTCCAAAATGTCTAAACTATCAAGAGAAACAGCCAATATCCGTTGTAACATTTCCATTAATTACCCCTTATAAGAACAAGGAATTTCCACAAATGACTAGCTTTGTATTGCTTTCTCTTTTTCTGCTTCCTCTTTCATTTTCCTGTGCCATTCCAGGTTCATCTTAGAGACAGACTCTCCTCTGGCTGCAGCTTGTTTTCCACTGTAAACCATTATAATGCAACCAATTCCTGTTCCTATCATCATGTATATGCTTATCTTGATTCTGGCCCAGTTGCGTGCTCTCTCCATTTGATCACATCTGAAAATAATCACAGCAGATTTTAACTATTCCCCCTTTTCTTTATTAAAGTTTTAGCGATGAGGTGGCATAATTAAGCATACCATATCTGTCAAAAGTCTCAGTTTTAAATTATAAAGAGGCAATGAATCTATTGAATAGCTTATTATTGTTAACCACATTAGAAGACAGTTAAAAGTTAAGAAAACTGTAAGAAATACAGATGTACTTCACTTTAAAACTCATTCATTACGAAACTACAGATTTATGAAATCATACTTGAGATTGAATTGATGAATTGTTCTAATAATCAATCCTAAAAATTTGATATTCTAATTATGAAATAGTCAATCCTTTCATTAAAAATGAAGATAGAGCTTTTCCTGCCGTTTTCTTGAAAGATTGCACAGAATATTTAGGTAAAACGATATGACCACTATGAACTATGATTTAGGCAAAACAAAGGATATGACAACTTAATCTATGTACAGTATTCATCATGCAGAATTGCACCTCAGGTTCTAAACTGCCATTGGGATTCATAAATGATTGCAATTAAATTAAAGGCATTATTGCAATGAAATTAAATATTTCATACATAGCTTAAGGTCAAAATGATTCCATTTTAAGTAGATAATAGTTTCATGGCCCTTATCTGTTGGTTTCTTTAATCGAAGAATACCTCTGGTAACTGGTTTTTCATGAACTTCACGAATCATTCAAAACCAGATTCATTTTCACAAGTTTACAGAATTATACTTTTAGACCTGAACGTTAAGGAGAATGGATTTACATTGAAGCATATTTGTTTCAGATTTTGGGGGATTATATGTTTGATGCATTTAAACTCTTCGATGAATTGGAAGTAAAGTATATTTTTTCCAGTACTAGCTATATATTTTAATGCTACCATTCCATAAAAGCAGTCTGACTGTTAAGTCTGAAGTCAGGTTGGATACTCATCCATTCAGAGAGGAAATGAGGCAAGGTGAGAAATGTGGTAGTTAACCCTTGCTTTCTTTCTTTACCCTGAAGGCAGTAAGTGGAAAAATCCCATGTAAAAGCAGAACTAATAAGGAGTTTCAAGGACGAATTTATTTGAGCATCACTCATACCACAATGATGATTGCATAATAATAATAAAACGTCTTTATTGGGTGAAATTGGGACTAAAGATTCCCATCTTCCGTTTAACCCTTGTTATTATCAGTAACATAAAGACAAATGGAAATTTCTGTTAAGCACAGTAAATCACCTGTAAACCATCAAGCCAAATAACTTCCTTCCCACCAATTTGAAGGGAATAAAAGTTTACCATTATGCATAATTCATTTGGAGAGCCTGTAGATTTGAAAGCCATTGTTCTCAGAATTTAATGACTGCCCTTTTTGTGGTTTTGTACTTGACATCTAGTCATTAAACATTTTTGCAGATGAACGAATGATAATTGAATATTGCCTGACAATGGATTCCACAAAATGAGTCTAATCTAGATACTTTTTTCAATGCCAAGTTTAGTTCAAACAGTTCAATACCTCTTCATTGAGGCAATTTTGGTAAATAGTAAAAAATGTTATGCCATAGCATAAAATAGACAGTGGTTCCATATACATTATGTACGTTTCATAGCATCAGTTCAGTACCCTCTTGACAACAGCAACTGCCCCAATACCAAGTTGCTTGTATGCTTCTGTATGTGGGGTGAGTGGTTGTTGATCATGAAAAGAATAGTTGTAAGCAAAAATCGAAGCATGCAGACGAGTGCTAGAGCCAATCTTGTATAGATGAATAACCTGGGTTCATCAGAAGAACATGAGTACGGTTACGGTAGTCTCCCCATGTATGGGGAGATATGAGAATATATAAATGGATGAACGTAGACAGACCACATGGCTCTGGCCTGAGCAAAATAAATGTCCTATGTTGGTTTCAACACATGGAAAATATAGATGGGAGCAGAACGACTGAAATTTAAAATATGATAAAATGAATGACTACAAATGTGAATTATGAAGAAAATTCTAAGCACAATGGGTGAAATCCTAATAAGAAGTTAGGTAATTAAAATAAAAAGGAGTAAATGAAAATGTGTCTAAACCAGCAGAGGTTTAAAAGCAAGAAAGGTAAAGAGTATGTTAATTGGAAGAGGCAGTTGATGAACTTACCCAAAAGGAAAAGGGCAAGAAAGCTAAGTTGGTATGCCTAACATTAAAACAAATTATATTATCTTATTATTATTTTACTGCCTTCAATAAAGATAATATTGAGCAAGACTAATGAGTAGCAAAAGAGCTAACAATAGGAATATTNGAACTTACCCAAAAGGAAAAGGGCAAGAAAGCTAAGTTGGTATGCCTAACATTAAAACAAATTATATTATCTTATTATTATTTTACTGCCTTCAATAAAGAAAATATTGAGCAAGACTAATGAGTAGCAAAAGAGCTAACAATAGGAATATTGCTGAAAATAGAAAGTCACTTAATCTAAGAAATTCATAATTAATAAGCCACTGATCAAAGAAGTGAAGAATTCACAGCTGATGTTAAGGCCAGTAAATAAAATAACGCTTAAGTTTTTGTACTACCACAAATTAGCCACACAAATTCTTACTTCTGTGGATATCCTTCTTACAAACATTAAAGATAAATTCTAGATAATGTAATTCAATGATATTTGAGATTCAACATATAAATAGAGAATTTTTGGCTAATTCCGATATTAGAAATGTATGTACAATGGTAACAGTAGGTAATACTCACGTTATAAAGTTTGGAACTTCCTCTATGGTCTTGTATTTCTTATCCCAAACCAATAATATTTTGTCAATTTTATTTGGCTTATGAAGAACGCCTATATTCACATAAATTGATAAATGTTCTTCGATTAAGATTTCGAAGCAGTTGCAGCTGGAATAACTTTTAACTACTGTAGCTTCAATGATACTTACGGGCATTAAATTCGGCTGCAGGGTTAACGGAGGCATCTTGCGCTTTGGGTAACTTTTCTTCTCCTTTAGCACTAGAACACAAGAGTTTACCTCTTTGGAAATGTGCCCCGGTTCTCGCTATAGTTCGAAATTTCCACATCTTCGATGTTTCTTTCTGAATTAAGAAATAAGTTTGAAATCAAAATGGTAGTTGTTATGCCACTATCGTTGGTGATATAAGTATGTAAATTCGTATTTGCATCCAAATAGAGCGATTTTCAGATCGCGAATTAGTAGTGCGCAAAAATTTAAGACTAAGATGATCACTTGCGTGCTTTCTACAAATAACATTGCTTAATATACCTGATCATTGAAACTAAGCCTAATACTTAGGTATAGTCAAGAGACATTACTCAAATATTCCACTAAAACCAAATGGGGACGTTTCGTAGGATATAGACCCTTTCTCAGGCCTTTCCGAGCATCCTTTATCCGCCTTAATGAAGTTGCCACTTACGTGAAACTAGTTTCCCATAAAGCGGAAAGGTAAAGCATGATGGAATGATTTAGGATTTATTTTATCATAAAATCTTTTAATGCACGGCCTCATCTAGTTTTTTAGGTCTACCTTTAGGTGATTTTGTTAACATTTAAAATACGGTATGGTAATGACAGATTCGTTGCAGCCTTTCTTTCCATAAACGTTAAAAACGCCATAAGATTACAAATGGATACAAATATTTTAACTCTGGGCAATAACAGTTTCCGAGATAACCTACGTGAGTAAGTTACACCCTCAACATTTGTTTACCTTAATAATTTGATGATGACTTGAAGAAATGACTCCAGTGGAGGCGCCACTTTCTATGAGCTTGATTCATTACAAATGTTTCAGTTTGATTAAGATTCCCAAATTCTGTTACAATCATGGGGTTCGGTTGATTGATGATTGATTGCTACAAGTAAATATTTGTGGTAAAGAGTGAATCATCTGTTCATCATGGTTGTAATTTGCCTTTCGAAGGAAGTGATTTTCAAATTGAAGAATGTATCGCAAAGTAGCGCCAATGCATAAGCTTTTTCAAGATGCTGTAAGGTCATAAACGGGTGGTATTAAGATATGTAAACATGATAGATTTACGGAATGCGCCCATGACCTGAGCAATATGGGAAATTGCTCTTTAAAATTACGAAATCGGAATTCGCAAAAGTAAGACGAGATATGACGATGAGCTAAGTTTTGAATTTTCATCCAATAATAAAATATTTTATTCTTTAAGGAAAGTGGTGTTGTTAATGTTGGGCCTTGAAGGTGCCGGCAAAACGACTATAGCGAAAGGCCTTTCTGGAGGTGAGGTAGAATTAAGATACGTCAAAGTATCTTTGAATGAATAAAATTCTGAACAGGTTTTCTATTTTTACTGACAGAACTTGTGAATGGAGTAGTCCCAACAATTGGTTTTTCCACCGTATCTTTGATGTTTAAAAAGTTAGCTGTGGTCTTATACGATCTAGGAGGAGGGCCGGGAATTAGAGCAATATGGGATAACTACTTCGCTGATGTAAGCACATTTAGTATTCTTAGTTGTATTTCTTATGTTAATCAATCCAGTTTGACCCAGTCAGTTGTGAAATAAGCTGCATTGTTTCTGATTTTTATATTATTGGTTTATGTTGATTCTGCATCCCAAAACTTCGATGGAAGCCTAGTACCAGTAAAAATTTATGCTTGGTCCAACATCTTACTACTTTGTAGCCGTCCCTTCATGATCAGAAGCAAAAATGTTGTAGTAATTCCAAAGAGTAAAATTTATTGGAAACATTCATACGTGACTAGTATCTTTCACTTTGCAGGCGTTGTTTTAGCCAATTGAGCCATTGTTCAGAGATTCCTCATACTTTATTTTGGGGATTTCTTCTGTGCAAAGTGAACAGCCTTTCTAAAGCACATTAGAAAAGGTGGAGATATTGGATAGTCTCAAACTTCATCAGATTTTTCTTTAGTTTAAAACAGAGGTTTCCTCAGGATTATGCCTCTGCTTGCTATGTTTTGAATCCCATATCTCTTCCTAGTACATTTTGAATTTTCCTTCTTGTTTTCAGTTGCTAAATAATTTAAATATAGCCGTAAGTTATGAGGTATTGGTTTGGCTGTTAGCAAATTAAAAATTTGATTAATTCAAGCCAGATGTGAGGAATATTTCACTTATCCATTGTTCACAGCTAGAAAATTTTCTCCCTAGTTTAGGTTGGACTATTTGAGGACATTTCGAAGCTACTTTTTTGCTGTTAGTTATTGCTTGAGTATTTTTTGTTTGAGAATGTAAATTTTTAAAATGTGATTGAGTTGTATAAAGAAATTAAGACTGAAATTAATGTAGGTTATGTTCATTTCCCCTCTAGTCTTTTGAAGTAATTTAAATTAATCATTTAAATTGTTGAGTTTGACTTAACTAGATGGGAAAATAAGTAGCATATTTGACTTATAAATACATAATCATTTTCCTCTGATCAGAAATTGTTTATCAAGTACCATAGATACTTCAGGAATCGATACTTTTTTCAATGCCAAGTTTAGTTCAAACAGTTCAATACCTCTTCATTGAGGCAATTTTGGTAAATAGTAAAAAATGTTATGCCATAGCATAAAATAGACAGTGGTTCCATATACATTATGTACGTTTCATAGCATCAGTTCAGTACCCTCTTGACAACAGCAACTGCCCCAATACCAAGTTGCTTGTATGCTTCTGTATGTGGGGTGAGTGGTTGTTGATCATGAAAAGAATAGTTGTAAGCAAAAATCGAAGCATGCAGACGAGTGCTAGAGCCAATCTTGTATAAATGAATAACCTGGGTTCATCAGAAGAACATGAGTACGGTTACGGTAGTCTCCCCATGTATGGGGAGATATGAGAATATATAAATGGATGAACGTAGACAGACCACATGGCTCTGGCCTGAGCAAAATAAATGTCCTATGTTGGTTTCAACACATGGAAAATATAGATGGGAGCAGAAAGACTGAAATTTAAAATATGATAAAATGAATGACTACAAATGTGAATTATGAAGAAAATTCTAAGCACAATGGGTGAAATCCTAATAAGAAGTTAGGTAATTAAAATAAAAAGGAGTAAATGAAAATGTGTCTAAACCAGCAGAGGTTTAAAAGCAAGAAAGGTAAAGAGTATGTTAATTGGAAGAGGCAGTTGATGAACTTACCCAAAAGGAAAAGGGCAAGAAAGCTAAGTTGGTATGCCTAACATTAAAANTTCTTAATTTGCCTTTTTTTCCTCATTACCGCCTCTACCACCTGCCAACTTTTCTGCTGGACCTCCCCCTCCCACACCATGCAACTGATGGCTCCCACATGTCTCCCAAGACCATTCCTTCACCCCCCCCTTTTCCCTTTCCCCAATTAGTTGTCCCATACATCTCTATGTCTCACCTTTTTTTTGCATTCGTAGCCTGAAAGTGAACTGAAAGTCTGAAACCATTGGTAGCAAACCAAAAAATATATTTGTGGATAAGTAAAAGTTATATTTATTATTTTGTTTATAATGGAATTCCACCAAATCTTGCTAGAGAAGATTAATCTTGTTGACTAATCAAAATGCCTGATCAAACAAAAATATCCATAGTTTATGAGTGCTACTTGACGCAAAATTTGTGTGTTTGTGGAGATTGTGTAGTAATTGAATTAGCACTGAAAGAAAACAAATGCAATTAATCAGTGAGGGATATCGGGCTGGTTTGGAGACATGGAGAGCAGATTGAAAAAGATACTGGAACACAAATACACGAATTGATCAAAAAGGAGAGATGACCAAAGAAAAAAATTGTCTTTGGTGGGTATTATCTTGTACTATATTGTACTTGTATTATATTGTTGATACTTTTGCTACTGTTGATTCCTTTTAATTTTCCATTCTCTCAGACATCACAGTGATACTGTTGATGTAGAAGTCTATTCTTTATGGAATCTTTTTCACTAAGCTAGATCTTTGTTGACTTAAGTGTAATATCAATAGGGTCCTAAATCACAGAATATATATGAAAATGCTTAAATAACACTTGTTTTTTATAAATGAGCAAGAATTTAACGTTTCAGTCATTTCTGATATTTTTATGCAAGCATTGGCCAAATAATTTTAAAGCAGTATCAGTGCATGTCAGCCTGAGCTGAGTCAAAATATATGGCAATAAAAATCTTCATTACCTTAAAATTGGTTTGCATAATTTCTCTTTAGTTGATATATTACAATGCATATTTTTACATTCCATTTCATTCCTATCCAACTCTGTTATCCAGAGTACTATGTATGACTTAAACCCAGAGAATAGCTCTTCTTTATAGAAAATGGGTAAGGGTGATGAAGCGCAAGATGGTGCACACCCAGGAAAAATCCCAAGGAAGAATGGACTTGAAAATAGTCTGATGTGACCGAGAATCGAGCCCGGGTCTCCCAATTGCCAGTTGAGTGCTCTGTCCGTTGAGCTATCCTGGCAGAACATTTCTCCAAGCCATTCGGGAGACTTTGTGGGCAAAGAACATTGCGAGTTTGTCCACATAGTGGCATCGTTCGCTGTCATGGCTTTATGGAGACACTGTACCTGTGGAGGAATGAAACCAGAGAATTAATAACGACAATAGAACCTTATTAGAATATTACATAGAAAGAGAAGGTATGACAGGCAAACAATCATAATCTCATTGCTTCCACTTAGTTATTCTTGCCTCTCCTAGATGTTTAACTAACATTTCTTATAGCTTGAGTTACCAAACATTAATGATGTACCACAGCACATCAAATTTTGGATTAGCCTTAAACGAATTTCATCTATATTTAGAAGTTTCTAATGACAGATTAATTGATCAGTGTTACAAATTTAAGGTTTACCATAAGAATATTTCCGTATTTAGATCACAGAACATCTCACTATTACTTTTATGGCTTTGAATGAATTCATCTTTGGGTGTATTTAGAGGTAATTTAGGATTTTTTGAGTTTCTATAAACTAAATTTAAAAAAACTCAGTGTTTTGTTTGAAATTCGTTTGCTATTAATTTACAATTATGACCAACCAACCTACACAGACTAGACTATCCTTGCTTCCTCCAACCATCACCACAAACACAAATATTACTGTTTTCCTCTCCCTCATCCACAGGTTGAATACCAGTCCTATGCCAGTCCTCATCCACAGGTTGAATACCAGTCCTCCAACAATTTTACAAACAGAACTAACCACTTTTTAGTTTATAAATATGGGATATGAACTATGTATCTTTTTTTGTCATATAAATTTTTTTCTGTATGACGGTATGGCAGGCCATATAGGCCATAGGGCTGTTTGTGATTTATTCATGATCAGTAACATTTTGAGTTATCTCCACTTTTCGATGAGTGTGACGAGGGAATATATTTCGTGTGTTTAATAACAGGAATATTTATCCAGAGAATTATATAAGGAGTATATAAGATAAAAAGGTTCCAGGTCGTAATTTAATCCTGGCCATGCTGTACTCTTCCTCCTCACCGATTGAGAGAGAGGATGGTAATGCCAATGCCATCTATTGGAGATAAGACGCGAAAAAAAGTGATATCAAAACGCTCCATAGGTTATCCCTCCATAAGATTACTCTATGATAATAGTAAATGGTGAAAAAATAATTTATTTTAAAAACATGGGAGAAAATATTTCCCAACTTGGAAAGTTTTGCGTTCTTCATGTTGATGTGCATGTATAGCATGGTTGCCTCTGATTTTCAGTTGATAATTTTACATTAAAAATGCCTAGTTGTGTCAATGATAGGACACTTGTTTATTATTTTTGAGCAAGGAACTTACCCTGAAAGTCTTGCGCAAATCCGTTTCCTGCAGAGGTGATACTCCCCTTGTTAGATTATGCTTTAGGAGAAAATTCTTCTCCTCCTCAAAATAACCAGCTGGATGACCATTCAAGAAACATTTTTATTTGAGAAGTAATGTCTGCAGGTGCACTCATTTTCTTATTGAATCTTTTACAGCTATCTTTATCTTACTCTTAAGCATGTGTACTCTTATCATGTCTTATACCCTTCAACAATTATTAAAAATGCCAAAGGGATCCTTTGCACTAGTGTATTGCAGTAGGTAAAAATGTAATAAATAATTTAGCAGGATTATTCATCTCCTTCTCTCCATTCCTTGATTACTGACTACCTAGAACATTCAGACAATGTTCCACCTCTTATCTTTTCAAAATCTAGTTTTTAAGATAAATGATTTAGAGGCTCTCTTGCATACTTCAGAGTTTCTCATAGATGATTTGTTATCCTTTCTTTGTGATTTAGCTAATCCACTGTTTTTCTTTAATGTTAATTGTATTACAGATACCATATATACAGGGAGAAATACTAACAAATTTAGGTGAAACATAAAAGGACAGTTGTTCTAAATTATAATAATAATGATAATAATAATAAAGAATTTTATTCAGGGCGAGATTGAGACTAACAAGTCTCTTCTTACATTAATGAATGTAATGAAACAGGGAAGGTACCTAACGATTTCACTAACAGTAGAACAATTACAATCCCCAAGAAAGGTAATGAAAAAGACTGTTCTAACTATAGAAAAATTTGTATTCCATCACACTCATAAAAAATTCCATCAAACGTAATGAAAAACAGACTTAAAGGAAAAATAGATGGAAATTTAGGTGATGACCAGTTTGGATTTAGGACAGGAAGAGGAACCAGGGAAGCAATATTAGCGCTATGACAGATTTTTAGAAAGAAGAATTGAGGTGAATAGAAAAACATATGTGACCTTCATAGACCTAGAAAAAAACCTTTGACATGGTGGACTGGAGATTACTATTCCAAACATTAATGAAAATTGGACTTGATTGGGAAGATAGAAGGTTGATTTTACAATTGTACAAGAAACAGAAAACGGAGATTGATATAAATAGATGCAGGAAATTAGCAAAAATAAGGAGAGGTGTGAGACAAGGTTGCCCCCTATCACCATACCTATTCAATTTATTCATCGAAGAAGCAATAACAATCATGAAAGAAAAGACAAAATGTATTAAAGTGAATGGAAGACATATTCACAGTATCCACTTCGCAGATGATATAGCAATAATTGCAGACTCTGAGAAGGACATGAACAAAATGCTTAATATACTGTCCTATGCCCTAGAAGAGTTTAAACTGAAAATCAACAAGAAAAAGACCAAGACAATGGTGGTAGAAAAGAGAAAAGGAAATGTCAAAATTGACAAAAATAGACAAAATTACCTTAGAAAAGCGATGAGATACGCATGGTACACATGCTTTGAATTTAGAAGAAGAAATTGAAAGAGAAAAAGTCTGCCGCAGCCGGGAATCGAACCCGGGTCTCCCACTTTCCGGGCGGGTGCTCTGTCCTCTAAGCTACCACGACAGAACGATCCCTCCTTCAATTTCGTGGGCTACGATGGGACTCGGTGTACTGCAGTACACCGAGTCCCATCGTAGACCGAGTGTAGAGGTAGCTTAGAGGACAGAGCACCCGCCTGGAAAGTGGGAGACCCGGGTTCGATTCCTGGCTGCGGCAGACTTTTTCTCTTTCAATTTCTTCTTCCAACATTACCTTAGATCAAGTTGAAAATTTTTGCTACCTAGGGAGTATTATTAACAACAAAAATACATGTGAGACAGAAATCAAGAGAAGAATAGCCTTGGCAAAACAAGCATTTCAAAACAAGAAGAATCTATTAGTTAATAACTATATAAGCTTGGAGACCAAGAAAAAGTTCATCAAAACATTTGTTTGAAGTGTGTTGTTGTACGGATGCGTGACATGGACCATCAGGAAGGCAGAAAAAATCAAGCTTGAGGCAATGGAAATATGGATTTGGAGGAAGCAAACGGAAACAAGCTGGGTAGAAAGAAAAAGTAATGAAGAGTGTTTGATGAAGTGAAAGAAAATAGATCGATTTTCAAGACAATAGGAAAAAGAAGGGCTAAACTGATTGGACATGTACTGAGGCATAATCAGTACCTAAAAAACATAATTGAAGGAAAAGTTATAGGAAAGAAACCAAGAGGACGTCCCAGAGCTTCTTTCTTTCAAGAACATGGAACAGGAGATGGATTTGACATCATATACTAGCCTTAAGGAAGCATCAATGAAAAGAGAGACGTGGCTACTGCGACAAGGCACTACCTTTGGTATTTGATGATGTATTACTGATTATATTCTTCTTTTTAGATGAGACATACTTTTGAAGCAAAGCCTTCAAAAGTTATTAAAGCATGAAATGTGGTGTTTTGATAAAGGAAAACAGACTGAATTGCTAATTTTCTTTCTCCTTAGGCTCATGGGATAGTGTTTGTTTTGGATGCTGCAGATACAGGCAGATTGAATGAGTGTAGAGACATTTTGATGAGTATTTTATCAAATGATAAATTATCTGGAAAACCTTTGTTGGTGTAAGTACATCTTTTTCACTTCATAACCATTTTTATTTTTGTTCATAATTATTACTAAATAAAGCCAGTATTACTACTTTGGGTAGGGTGAGCAATGAGTAATGCATAAGGTCATCTGACTCAAACAATTTTAATGCAACAACTGCTTTCATGCAAACTCCTTTGAGTATTACTACCAGCTGTGAAATACAGTAGGTTGTCCTTGATTGACTACTAAAAAGCAAAAAAATCATTAAAAATCCATAGATAACATTAATGTATGGTGAAGATGTTATGACTTTCTTAATGGTTGTTTGTTTGCAAAATAATGTCCATGGAAAGAAAATAATATTTATGACAATGAGTGTAGGGGCAATTTAATGATGACTTGTAAATATAATCAAAATATTTGCTAGACCATTGCCATTGATCAACACTCTGGCTTGTTAATCTTCCTCGAAAGTTTGAGTTCAGCTGTCAATCCACTGTATTATCATAGATGAAGAGGAAAAAAATTTTCCTTTAAGGCTGGTGCTGTGTTTGTTACTGAAAGAAGTTAAATGTGGAGGTAACAAAACTTAATAGACAATGATATCAAGTGATATATCCTTTGATTCTAAGTCAGACTGATGCCTTTTCTCTGTGAGAATTGCTTTGAGGTGAACTATTGAATTATTTAAACAGTCCACTTAGACACAGGTGATTGCAGCACGGTATTTAGAGAAAAGAAATCTTTATATGTATAGCCTTTGCAAAAAATCAAACCTTGCTTTTGACTCTCGGTTGCTGGAAATGCTCTTTAATTATAAATCATAGGGATGCATGGAATAAGTAATTCCAGATGCTCAATCTTTCGATGGCAACCTGAATATTTACTTGTAGCCCATATGGATTTTGACGGCTTCTTAGCTATTTATATATGTTTTAGGGCCCCAGGGATATTAAAATTTCATTTTAGGTAAGTCTATCAGGTAAAATAGCACATGTTTGAAAGATAGGCTTTTGAAACAACACAGATGTTTGCTTAGGTCCCCTAAAGGCCCTATTTTTATCAAGGTTTCATTAAAAAAGGCCAGAAGTTGGGGCCCTGAAGTATCACTGTGTATCTGTGGTAAGGTTATAAGCCTTCCTATTAAATTTTATACCCACAATGTAGTGCTTTGTAAGTACCAATTAATCAACTATCTTTATTATGGGTTAGATAATTTTTTTCTGTGAAAACTTTTTCAAGGCTGACCTATTCCTAGTAGCAGCAGTATTGATAAAAGTGCTTTGACAGCTAAGGTAATTTTTCACATAGGCCCCCACTAGGATTCAAAGCCAGGATCACTTTCACCAAAATCAAACTCATTGCCCTTTTGACTATGCAGGAGCCCAAACTATTCCTGTTATAATAATTTATATATTTATGATATTGGTCAACCTATGCATAAGTACACTGATTATTGTCTTCAGTAATGATTGATTAAGATAAATGACTTAGTAGAGAAGTTCACTTGCTGTCTTGCAGTATTTCTGTGTTGTGTAGCAATCATTATACATTTGTATTATCATTGAAGTACTTTGACATTTTCTCCATAATAATTATTGATTCATTTTGAAAGGCTTGGAAATAAGCAAGACATTCCTGGAGCTCTTGATGAAATAGACATTGTAGAGATGTTGGACCTGGAGAAACTGGTAAATGAGCAAAAATGTCCCACCCTCCTTGAAACTTGCTCTGCTCACATGTTTCAAAAACCTCAGAAGAAGGAAGATCTGGTCATCCAAAACTCATTCAGGTAAAATCCTTTTCTAGGTACTATCTAATATACATATACGCATCTCCAGATACATACATAAATGCATACATTTGCACAAATGTATACATTTACACAGTTATATACATTTTCAATCCAACATTGGATGTAGACATCCCCAAGTGCTTTCCAATGCTATCTATTCTGAGTTCCTCATTGCCATGTTACCCATAGGTACTTAATGATGTCTCTGTTCCATCGGTCCTTTGGTCTTCTTCATGGCCTCTTCACGTCTCTTGGTGTCCAGTTGAGAACTGCTGACATCCATCAGTTGTCGTTTCTTCTAGCATCATGGCCTCCCCATGATTATTTTTGTGATCTTAACTTATCTATGATGTCTGTCACTATTATCTCACACAGGTGTTGCATTTTATGTTTCTTCTTGTGATTCTAAGCATACATAGCTCTATGATTCTTGGTGTAGTCTGAAGCTGCTGGGTTATTGTTTTGTTCAACACCCGAGTTTCACTTCCATATTTTAACACTGATACAATACATTGGTTGAAGATCTTTTTCTTCAAGACTATAGACATTCTTGATTTCAGAATGTGGGTGTTTCTTCCTAAGGCACTCCAGCCTTTTTTAATTCTTTAATTCACTTCATCAATCCTTTTTTTCTCTCCTGTTGTAACCAGGAGTTCCAGGTAAGTGTATTCTGAACAAGCATCAAGGGGTATCTCTTGAAATTTAATTGGTGCTTGTGCTGCAAAGGAATTTTACTTTTATATATATTGATTTTTCTTGAAGTTTGATGAGTTCTCACATGCATTTATACATATATAAATGTAGCACTTGTATATTTTGTCACAGTTATTTGGAAAGTTCTACAGATAATAATTCTGTAGTTAATAGTTGTTCGTGTGACTTTTGTGCAAATGGAGAGCCAGAAAAAAGGGAAAATTTTAAGAAGTGGTGAGAGGTGAACAGTTTATCTGTGTTTAAATACTTTCAGAAAAAAATCTCTGATGAAATTGAAAGAAGTATTGTAGAGAGGATGAGTGAGACAACAGATATTAGCAGAAGTACTTTCTTCACAATCAAGAAAGAGTTTGCTCAAGGGTAAGTTCAGAACCCATGAAAAGTGTGAAAAACTGGGATTGTGTACATCACCAGCAGGAAAATGAATTATGATGGAGTTGTAAGAAGTGCAATACGACGTCATGTTCATTCCTTCTTTTTTAACAACATCCCACCAACAGTGAAATCAGACTTAGAAGTTGTAAATGATGACAAATCACTTCCCAATTTTAAATGGACAACGTTTTGGAAGTAACTGAGGGAAGGTGGCTTTAGATTTGAAAAAAGAAAGAACAAAGCCTTACTTATTGAAAGGAGTGATATTATAGCAATGCGACATTTATATTTAAGAAAAAAAAGTTCCTCGAATAAGGTTGAGAAATAGTTTACCTTGACAAAAAATGGGTTAATGCAGGACACACAGTGTCAAAAGAGTGGAAAGACATCAATATAAAGGTGAAACCTTTAATGCTGATGGTCTGCAAGATGATGTGGAACCACTCATTATCAGACTAACGAGTAATAGCTGTTCTTCGGGAAACCAAAGTCGCCAATCTGGAGGCAAGGAAGGATCACTGCCAGGTCCATCAAAGATGATTCAACCTACTTTTGAGGGAATCCAAGAGCTCTCAGATTCTGATGATGATTAGGTGTTACAGGATATACGCTAAGAATATATCAATTTTACAATTATATATTTCAACAACTTTGAATGCTGACTTAATACAAACATTCTTTAAAAAAAACACGATAAATGACAAACATGCTGTGATATCCCCTTTTCATCTACTCTCATCCCATTCTAAATTAATAGATCTTTAAGAACTTAACTTGTATCTATATTTACGTGCACGTGTTATTGCACAGAGGTATTGCTATATATTGTGAATAAAGCCACTAAGGCTTTTGAATGATGAAGGGCTTCCGGTGAAATGAGTTCTGTGTTGACATATTAGGACCACGACTGAATACTGAGGAAACTAACAGTAATTCTCTGTTAAAGGAATTGAAACATTATGTTAAATGCAGTGGCTATGCACATTAATTTTAACAAAGATATCTTCATCAACTACTGTGAAAAGGAAGTTGATAAGAGTGTAGCAAAATAGAGTCGTTTAGAAAATGTTGGAAGATAGGAAACTTTACCATATTTGAATAAATCAATGATATGTTGTTATTTAAATGCTAATTGATCATTTAATTAACTGTATCTTGACAAACAATTGAAACAGCAGGAAGATTTTTCACATCGTAGAGATAGCCGCTCAAACAATCTCAGCCTGCACCGTGAACTGTGTTACCCCTGAAAGAAAAATTGTTTTTCTTAAGTTATTTATAAACTTATGACTCTAAATCTGAGACTAACCCTTCTTCGTATTGATTGCACAGCAGTGTTTGAAACTTGGTCAAATGAGGGAAAAGTGCACAGTTTCTTTGACTCTTGATGGACATCCTCTCAGGGTTCTACTTCTTAATCTTTGCATTTTATTCGACTTTCCTATAGAATCTCGAATATGTTCCTTGAACAATAAACTACTGCTGAGTGTAACTCCTAGGTATTTATTGTGATACACGAACTGTAAGGGATTTATTCTGTAGGATACTGCTATCATCTTCTGATATGATCTCTCTATATATGAGAGCAAACAATCTAACTTTGCTCTTTACATTATCCACCAGGTTGTTAATATCATTGAGAAACAAAATCTGCCCTAAAACATTTCCCTTCAGAGCACCTAATGTGATACATACTTATTTGGATAAAATTCCATCCAATGCAACCCGCTGAGATCTGTTATCAAGAAAAAATTTTATTCATCCGACTACATTTTTGTTGATAGCGTAGACATTCAGCTTTTGAATTAGTTTAATGTGGGACACTGTCAAATACTTTCCTGAAATCTTAAAATACTGCATCTGTTCTAACACCCTTATCTGCTGCCTTAGCTATGTTATTCATGAAAAGGGCTAACTAGGTTACATGACCTTCCCTTGCGGAACCCGTGCTGGTTTGGGCTAATTGCTCCCTCTTCAGTAAGAAAACACATTATTGAGCTCGCTATAATATGCTTCATAATTTTACAAAATATTGAAGTGAGTGTAATTGGCCAGTAGTCATCTGATTATTGGGGAACTCTCTTTCTTAGGAACTGGAGTGACATTTGCTCTTTTCCACAACATTGGAACAATACCCTCATCTAATGATTTCTGGTAGAGGAGAAGAAGGGGTGCAAGCTCATCAGCTAAGTTTGTATGACAAGGAAGGGAATACCTTCGGGTCTCTGAGCCTTTTTCCTATCAATCTGGCACAATAACTTTCCAATTCCAACAACTGATAACTCCATGGGACTCATCTCTGAATTAATGGATGTAGTAAAATCATTAAATTGACCACTATCAAGTGAAGCATTTCTGATAGTGCTGATCAAGTAGGTTCGCTTTGTCTATCAGGGTGGTTACGAGTGGCTCTTGAATCAAATTGCAAGTGTTTCATTATCTCTAAGAGCCGATATCTAGGCATCGTGTTCAAGAATATGTGGGATCCCCAGGTTTTATCCCAACAGATTTTTATTCGTAAAGGTCCCTGTCCTAATACACCTCTAGCATACACCAACACCATATATCTGAGAAGTTAAATTTTAAGTTGAACTAGAAGAATGGGTCAAAATGACCCATCCTGTCCTTCTACTGTTAAGGAATATTTTAAATCTGCCATGTGTATTTTAAGAGTGAGAAATATGAACACCTAGCATTGAAACAGGATTTTGAATGAGATTAATTTAAATTACATTTTTAGAAGTACCTCTAATAATTTTCCCTTAGATTTCCAGACAACATCATGTCGGGAAGTACCTCAAAATATGATCTGAGTTTATTGAACATTTCACATGGAGGAATATTTAGCCTGCTCTGACATTGAACCTTGGATCATTTTGTAAGAGGTCAACAATTAATATGAAACATAGTCCCGAATGACATTGACATGCCAAATGTTATCTCTCTATCATTTTGGAAAGTGACTCTAAAAGAACTAAAACCTGCTGTGTGTATCGAATGGGCAAAACTTGATAGGTCCTTACATGGAAACCATGGGCATTCTGTGAAATTTTTGATCATAATGGGTTAGATTATCACTTCCTCTGATGATGTAGCAGTGTTAAGTATTTCAACTCTCTATGAAAATAAGTCCGTTTCTCCTTGGGAATTTTCCGAGATGCACGACTTATCGTGCCAAGTCATCTTACCCATTTCCTTGTTTGTTATCCTTAAGGGGGGGTTCTCCTAACACCACTTTGTATGGTCGGTGCCTCTGAGAGGCCATGGCTGTGAACGATGCCGCTTAGTCGGACGAACTCACGCGCCCAATACCTACAAAGTCTCCCAAACGGCATGGAGAAATGTTCTGGTGGGATAGCTCAATGGATAGAGCAACCGACCGGCAATTGGGAGACCCGGGTTCGAGTCCCGGTTCCGTCAGACTTTTTTCATGTCTGTTTCTCCTTGGGAACTAAAAGAATACTTGCTCTTAATAGTGTTGTGGAGTGTTTCTGTTAACAAATGACAAATGTTCTGGAGATTCAGTGTTATTATTCAATAGTTTGTGCAGAAATATTATAATTGTCTTTATAGATTGGAGACCAATATTTTGTAAATTGTATTATGTTCAATGTATAGAAAGAATGAAGACAAAGCACTAATTGCTTAATCTGAATCAACTGTTTCTAAAACATTTAGAATGAGTTAATAGATTATCTTTAAGCACCTCTGTTGTTATAGTTGAAAATTACCTTTTCAGATGGCTCTTGAGCTTAATTGAAAGAGATTTTGAGCAGTTAAATAGTCGCGTTGAACAAGATATGGCCATCCAGCGTGAAAAGGATGAAATGGAGATGAGAGCTAAACTGAAGAGGTTAAACAAGGAATCAAATCCATTGCAAGTGAGTGCTGAGTCATCTTGTTATTTTATTTGTCATTATGTAATTACTTGATCTTAATAGTTCACACACTTATCTCATTCTTAAAAATACATCATTAATAATAGCAAAAAGTAAAATTAACAACGAGTATTAAATAATGATAATATGGTATATAGAAGAGCCTTGATCAGTTATTTTTGAAGGAACTGACCAAAAACATAATCATCAACTGTATGGTTATAGAATAACTTGTTGAGCAGTGTGTATATTCTGAAGTGTGGCCCACAGTTTGTTTCTAGTCGTTGGGGTATTGAATATTAGTTGGATAGTATGTTTCACATAGGAGTTGAATCTACAAATTTATCTTACACTTTCCTCAACACTAGATAGGAGGAGATTAGTCTCTCCCTTTACCAGTAATGATTTATTTCATGTCAATGAAATTTGAAAAAATTGGGTTTATATAAGCATCAGGGAAAATAGGAAGCATAATTGCACTGTTGTGATTTAAGGATGGGAAAAACTGTTTGCAGACAATTGCTCATGAACAGTTGCTCACCAGACAATTGCTCACAAACAATTCCTAACAGCAGACAATTGCTTGCCAGACAATTTCTCGCCGGACAATTTTTGCTGTAGGCAATTCCTCATGGCGCAATTGCTTGCTGCAAACTATTCCTCATCAGCAAAGTTGCTAGCTCCATACTATTCATAACTACCAGAATAGCAGGGAATTTCTTTATGCAGAAATTTTACCACTCGCAAAGAAATAGTTTACCACCTCTTCAGAGGAGTGTGAAAAACCTTTACATATGAAGATATAATTCTGCAGCAAAATTTCATAATTGGAACATTATAAATGATATAAATGAATTGAGAATTTCAGGTGATATTTTGCTAGAGCTGCTGAATGGATATCAGTATAATCAGAGTTAGGAATTGTATATATGCTTTAAAACTAGTATCCTAGATTACAATAGTAATTAAGATTACAATAGAGACTTCCTTCTGAGGGGGTCCCTTCATGTCCAACCCTGATGCCTCTCTGTTGGTGAAAGGACATAGCGACTTCTAGCCGAAGTGTCTCAATCACAAACATTAAAG
This sequence comes from Ladona fulva, assembly GCA_000376725.2. Lineage (NCBI taxonomy): Eukaryota > Metazoa > Arthropoda > Insecta > Odonata > Libellulidae > Ladona > Ladona fulva. Next base: position 81,729 of record KZ309469.1, read on the forward strand.
TCACTGTGGACCTCTCAGAAAAATTGAAAATTGTTTGTTTCCTTAAAAGTAAGCTACTGACAAATGAGCACCTTTTTCTCAACCATTTTACTCTTTTTTTCCAACAAACTCTTTGCATCCTGATATCTGAAGGTCTTGATGCAAAACCTTAATCCACACTTCATCCTCTTCAATTTTATATGTTGATTTACTGTTAATATGTTTGCACATCCCCTGCCATATGCCATACAGCTGCTCGCAAAGTACTTATGCAAATGTAAATCTATAGTTTTCTAAGTGTTTTATTATTTCACTAGTTTCCTAACGAAACATGTTGCTCAATTAAATATACAGTGGAAGTGTTTTTATTCTCATTATCATGGCCTTCCATGAAGTACTGCCTTCACATATCGAGTAATCAATGAAGAGAAGTTAACTATTTAAAACAGTGACTTTCTTAGCATTGATGAACAACTTGTGTCTATTGACTGGGCTGGTGTCTTATCTAACCTTTCCGTGAATGAGGCTTTTTTAACCTTTCACAACTTGTTCTCTGATATAGTGAAGTGTTTCACACCTAAAAAGAAAGTTTATTCATCAATATACCCCAGGTGGTTCACTCCAGAGCTTAAATTTCTCGTAAAAAACAAGATAGTTCTTTATAACAGGTACAGGTCATCAGGAGAAGTTAGTGACTACCAAGCTTTCAAGAATTGTAGAAAGGAATGTAAATCTCTTTCAAAACAATGCTATAGAAATTTTACTCATAAAATTGAAGATTCAGTGTTCTCAAATATTAACCATTTTTGGTCATTTGTGAATATTAGTAAAAAATCTCACCGTCTACCTAACTATATGTTTTTGGACAATACTACAGCTGAAAATGATGCTAATATTACTGAGTTATTTGCTAGACATTTCTCTGCTGTGTTTTCCAATACTAACCAATATGACTACTCTGGCACGTTCCATGATAGTACTCTTTCAATTTCAAATATATCAGTGAGCGTCAATGATATACTACAAAAACTTAGAGGACTAGATGTCAAAAAAGGTTTCGGCCCTGATGAGATCTCACCGCAAATTCTCAAATTTTGTAGGGATTCTCTTGCATATCCTCTTTTTATATTGTACAATAGATCTTTAGAGGCTGGAGTTTTTCCTGATGTTCTAAAAATGTCTTATGTAGTACCTATTTTTAAAAGTGGTGATAGGAGTGATATTAAAAACTACCGTCCAATAGTTATCCAGTCTTGTCTGGCCAAAATATTGGAGAGCCTTGTGGTTGATAAATTATCACCTCTACTCAAAAACATTATCAACGTAAACCAACATGGATTTTTTAGTGGTAGGAGTACTAGTACTAATTTATTGATTCTACAGAAATTTATTTTGGATGTAATGGAAAAAGGGGGACAAACTGATGTAATTTATTTAGACTTTAGTAAAGCATTTGATAAAGTGAATCACATGATACTGATCAAGAAATTAGAGACTCTGGGTATACATGGTAATTTATTATGCTGGTTAAAATGTTATATATCAAATCGTAAGCAGTATGTTAAAATTAATTCTACAAGGTCCAAAGTGTATCATATCGCATCAGGAGTACCTCAAGGCTCTCACTTAGGACCTATACTATTTAATTTATTTATTAATGATATTTGTGAAATTATTTCCCCATTAAGGTTCTTGCTGTACGCAGATGACCTAAAAATATACTCTTGTGTCAAATCTCTTGATGAGTGTTATCTGTTACAATACAGTCTTGACAAGCTCCTATCTTGGAGTGAAGTCAACCTCTTGCCAATTAATTTAGATAAATCCTCGTGCATGTCTTTTTCAAGAAGATTAAATCCATTAATATTTAACTACTTCTTGAGGGATCAGTCCCTTGCTAGAGTTAACTGTATCAGGGACCTGGGGATCATCTTTGATTCAAAATTAAGTTTCACCTTACATTATACCATGATTAAAACAAAAGCTATGAAAATGTTAGGCTTTATTTTAAGATTCAGTAGGGATTTTAGGAATGTAAATAGTGTTAAGTTTTTGTACAATAGTCTTGTGAGACCAATTCTTGAATACGGCTGCCTTGTCTGGTCTCCATTTTATAAAGAAAATACACAAATGCTTGAACAAGTTCAACAAAGATTTGTCAGATCCCTTGCCTATCGTTTTAAGTTTGCGCACCTGGAATATGAAAATAGATTGACTGTATTGGAAATGGAGACATTGCGGGAGAGAAGAAGGGTATTTGGTATAACTTTTCTTCAGAAACTATTATTAAATGTCATTGATTCACCAGAACTGCTCTCTTATATTAATATCAATGTTCCTCAAAGAGCTACAAGAAATACAGCTCCTTTCCAAGTTGCATATCATAAACCAAACTACAGCTATTTTACACCATTTTCAAGGTTCATGAGAGATGCAAATGATGTTGACTTTGATTTCTTCAATTCCTCTATTTCGGAGTTAAAGAAAAGACTTCACCAATCTCGACTTTAAACTGACTAGAAATATTTTTAATATAGTTTGTATATGTTTATAACAAGTTTTTGGTATATATTTTTATGTATTGAAATGATATTTTTATAATGAATTGTTTATGATAATTTAAAATGAATGAATGAAATATGTATTGAAATGATACTTTTATGATGATTTATTTTGATATATTTATGATGATATAAAATGAATGAATGATATATCTATTGAAATGATTTTTTATGATGATGTATTTTATGATATATTTATGATGATATAAAATGAATGAATGGAATATCTATTGAAATGATATTTTTATGTATTGAAAATGAACTTTATATCTATTGCTATTTTTATTTGTCTAATTTTGTAAAGGTAACTGGGTTGACAAGACCCGTAATAAAGTATTATTATTATTATTATTTCTTTGTGAGTGGTAAAATTTCTGCATAAAGAAATTCCCTGCAATTCTGGTAGTTTTAATCAGTATACAGCAAGCAACTTTTCTGATGAGGAATAGTCCACGGTGAACAATTGTCTCCCCTAGAAATTGTCCGCTGCAAGTAATTGTGCTGCGAACAATTGTCTGCCATGAGGAATTGTTTGTGAGCAATTGTCCGGCGAGCAACCGTCCAGGAGGAATTGTCCACGTATGGGAAAAAAAAAGTTCTTGATAAATAGATGAGGAAATAGTTTGTGTATTGAGTCATTCTAGCACTTTTATTTCCCATCTACTTAATATCAAAAATGAAAATCACAGATAAGATCTACAGGAACAAACGGAAATCTTACTGTATCTCATACAACTTAACCTTGCTTTCATCCTACCCTCCTTCCTACTCCATCCATCCCTCTTCATAGTTTCAGACCTTCTGAACTTAGGTCTGAAACTATGAAGAGGGATGGATGGGGTAGGAAGGAGGGCAGGATGAAAGCAAGGTTAAGTTGTATGAGATACAGTAAGATTTCCGTTTGTTCCTGTAGATCTTATCTGTGATTTTCATTTTTGATATTAAGTAGATGGGAAATAAAAGTGCTAGAATGACTCAATACACAAACTATTTCCTCATCTATTTATCAAGAACTTTTTTTTTCCCATACGTGGACAATTCCTCCTGGACGGTTGCTCGCCGGACAATTGCTCACAAACAATTCCTCATGGCAGACAATTGTTCGCAGCACAATTACTTGCAGCGGACAATTTCTAGGGGAGACAATTGTTCACCGTGGACTATTCCTCATCAGAAAAGTTGCTTGCTGTATACTGATTAAAACTACCAGAATTGCAGGGAATTTCTTTATGCAGAAATTTTACCACTCACAAAGAAATAATAATAATAATAATACTTTATTACGGGTCTTGTCAACCCAGTTACCTTTACAAAATTAGACAAATAAAAATAGCAATAGATATAAAGTTCATTTTCAATACATAAAAATATCATTTCAATAGATATTCCATTCATTCATTTTATATCATCATAAATATATCATAAAATACATCATCATAAAAAATCATTTCAATAGATATATCATTCATTCATTTTATATCATCATAAATATATCAAAATAAATCATCATAAAAATATCATTTCAATACATATTTCATTCATTCATTTTAAATTATCATAAACAATTCATTATAAAAATATCATTTCAATACATAAAAATATATACCAAAAACTTGTTATAAACATATACAAACTATATTAAAAATATTTCTAGTCAGTTTAAAGTCGAGATTGGTGAAGTCTTTTCTTTAACTCCGAAATAGAGGAATTGAAGAAATCAAAGTCAACATCATTTGCATCTCTCATGAACCTTGAAAATGGTGTAAAATAGCTGTAGTTTGGTTTATGATATGCAACTTGGAAAGGAGCTGTATTTCTTGTAGCTCTTTGAGGAACATTGATATTAATATAAGAGAGCAGTTCTGGTGAATCAATGACATTTAATAATAGTTTCTGAAGAAAAGTTATACCAAATACCCTTCTTCTCTCCCGCAATGTCTCCATTTCCAATACAGTCAATCTATTTTCATATTCCAGGTGCGCAAACTTAAAACGATAGGCAAGGGATCTGACAAATCTTTGTTGAACTTGTTCAAGCATTTGTGTATTTTCTTTATAAAATGGAGACCAGACAAGGCAGCCGTATTCAAGAATTGGTCTCACAAGACTATTGTACAAAAACTTAACACTATTTACATTCCTAAAATCCCTACTGAATCTTAAAATAAAGCCTAACATTTTCATAGCTTTTGTTTTAATCATGGTATAATGTAAGGTGAAACTTAATTTTGAATCAAAGATGATCCCCAGGTCCCTGATACAGTTAACTCTAGCAAGGGACTGATCCCTCAAGAAGTAGTTAAATATTAATGGATTTAATCTTCTTGAAAAAGACATGCACGAGGATTTATCTAAATTAATTGGCAAGAGGTTGACTTCACTCCAAGATAGGAGCTTGTCAAGACTGTATTGTAACAGATAACACTCATCAAGAGATTTGACACAAGAGTATATTTTTAGGTCATCTGCGTACAGCAAGAACCTTAATGGGGA
>KZ309469.1:97706-123822 GCA_000376725.2 Ladona fulva
TGAAGGATGTTTAGTTTCAAATGTTTGTTCATTTCTATATAAAATATAGCTATCAGCGCTAAAGCCTTGTTGAACTTTGCTGTAATGGAATGAATAATGTCCAAGTCAAGTAGCTGCAGATGACTAATAAAATTCGCTGGAAGAAAAATCACTTTAATATTACATGGAAAATTAGTATCTGGAGGGTGAGCTGGACATTTATAAATAAATAGAAGAATTTTTCTATTAGCACCACCCATTTTTGCATCTAATGATGGCAGAAAAGTTTTTAAATATAGATGGATCATGCCATGTCAATTAGTTATTTTTAAAGAAGATATTTGCTCAACCATCTCTGATTTCAATGAAATTATATTATGTATATAATCCCTAAATGCATATAATCCCTAAAAATAGGAATAAATATGATGACGTTGCTATGGCAACATCTTGTACGACAAAAAACCAAGTCTACATTTCTAGAGGGATAAAAGTATGCTCTTTTTTTAAAAAATAATTTGAAAGAGTTTGAGAGGATTTTTTTAGTAAAAGTGAGCTGAATATACCCAATCTTTGGTGTCGTAACGAAATTAATAACAATTACACTCAATTTTTAAACTAACAGAAGGTATTAGGGAAATCAAACTTTTTATTCTTGCACCATGTATTAAGCAGTTACAATTGCTTAAAGTTTTGTGTTCATCTTATGTTTATTTCCAAAGATATAACATGGCAAAATTTAGATTTTTTTCGAGCCATAATTTTTTGTGCCGATTTTGCTTCAAATTTTCTGCATGGAGTTCACTCATAAAAGTTTGCTTATTCTTTTGTGTAATAGAATAGTTATAAAATATCACTGAAGTCTGTGATGGTTTAGTGGGGCACTTCTCTAAAATTAGACCACTTGAGATGGAATGACCCAGATGCTGTCATCCAGGCATTTTTATTGCAGAGAAATTTTCACCTTACCCTCATACTATGTAAACGCAAGTTAAACGGCGTGCTGTTATCTAATTTTTAACTGCTGAAAAAGTGACTCCTACTGAGATTCATCTTCCTTTAAAGGCTGTTTATAGTGACAATGCTGTTGATAGGTCTACTGTAAATTGACGGGTAATAAAATTTTGTGGTTGCCAGCCTGGGAAAGCCATAATTGTTGGTGAAACACGCTGCGGACTGCGTGACTGTCACTGCTGCAGACGATAAGTATCACAAACTTGTCAATGATTTGATTCAAAATTACCAGCGAATCACTCATAAGAGTATTGAAAACCATATTGGAATGTCTAGAATAGATTAGCACCAATAATCTTGCAACATGAAAATGCGTGTCCTCACACCCTGTGCGCAACTGAAGAGGCTCTACGAAACCTGAAGTTCGAACTGATTCCACACCCTCCTTACTCACCCAATCTTGCATATTGCCATTATTATTTTTCTCCTCTAATCAAGAGAGACCTCAAGGGTAATCATTACACCTTTGGCAATGAGGTAAAGGCAGCTATCACATCCTGGATTTGAGAAAAGTCAGAAGAATTTTTCAGTGAAAGAATGAAAAAACTTGTTACACGTTGGGAGAAATGTGTTAAGCTTAATGGTGACTAATTTGAAAAATAAATATATGATTTGGAAGCTTAAGAATTGTACTTTATTGTACATTTTACCTGATCTTGCTATTTGTTTTTGTTCGTGTTCTACAAGCATATGTGCATTACTTTTCAGCCTACCCTTGTAAAATGATATGATTAGTATAAAATATATTTTTGCAACTAATATGAAAGTTTCTAATAAAAATTGTATTGCAACATAAATAATTACATATTAATGGAGTGAAGTCAAATAAGAAGTACAGATATACATTTAACTTTAGAAAATACACATTTTGAGACTTCAACTGTAAATTCTTGTATAATATGTGTTCATCAAAAGTACGTTCATCACAAATTTCATTCTCTACGCTGATTAGAGCCAAATTGTGTAGCCTGTCTTGGCTCATCAATGAGGGCAAATGTTTCTTGATCAATTTAAGTTTTGAGAATTATTGCTAACCAGTAGCAACAGTCATTAGAAGTGCCAATTAAACACAGAAAAATACTTGTGAACTAGAAGACTCTGATCAAATCTCTTGTGAAGAAGTATTCTAAAACCTGTAGAGGATTTATTCTTGGTACCAGATAATATTTTATTGATTCCAAGTCTTCTCTAAAATCCACTGCACAAATATTCCTTTCTCCTCTGGAGTTATTCATGATTTTTTTCCTCTAAATGTTTGCCAATCTTTGATTCCAAATCATAATCTTTCCTAGACAAGTCATGTGTATCACACAGAAATGACCAAATAATGTTGTTGTAATAATAATGATGTTTGTCTATGCTTCTGTAGCCATGCTTTAGATGCCACTGCACCTGGATGCATCCCAGATGCACCACTTGCACTCATTGGACAGTGCAGCTCTGCTATGTTGTATTGTTTTTTACCCTAAGATTATTACTAATAAAATAGAGACATTGAAATTTCTCCTTTTTACTTTCCTTGCTCTATCTTCATTTATCAAGAGTACATTCATCATCATAAAGGCACCACATATCTCTAATACTGTGTTCATTAACCAGGAGCATTTCAATATTTTATTTTAGTAGTTCAATTTACTTACATAATTCATGGCATAGAAGCAAAATTTTGTTCACCAAAGTTTATAAAAATTTGATATTTTCATAAAGAATATGAGAACAAATTTTGAAAATTCAGGGGGTACCAGCTATTGAAAAGGTTAAGAACCACTGTTCTAATTGATAAGTATAATTTTTATAGGAAAGCAGTGTAAATTGTTGCAATATTGGCATTGACAAAAAAAGGTTGGCAAAATTAAATTGAAAAACATTTGCTGTAAAGTAACAGTAATGCTTGAACAGAATTGTATAATATATTACCAAATATATTTAGGCTGATCTTGTGAAGTTTTACTATTTCCTGGATGGTATTGCATTAGAACAGATGACTTTATGATATTTAGGAAAGCATTTACCTACTGACAAAGCTTTCATTTGATGTAATTGGCACATCAGTCCTGATTTGATCCCTATTCAGGCATCATCTTCTGAATACCTGATCAAGTTTTAAGCATATTATTCACCATTAACAAATAGTGATCACATTTAAGCATTTTTAGGAAGAAAATTTGGATGAGAAAATTGACCTATTACATATTTATATAAATGTATAATGATACATCATTAACTGTATCCATCTAAGCTGTAAAACACTGCACCAAAGTATGGCCTCTTTGTATCCACATCTACATACATACCCTACAAGCTGCGTTTTAGTGTATGGCAGGAGGTGCATGCACCATGATTCTACTTCCCTAATTGATAACTTTCAATCGTATTGTTCCAAGAAAAAATTCTTGAAACAAGTAATTTTGTGTGAGATGTGGGGAAAGCTCTGATATGTAAACGTCAATAGTTTATGGTTTTTTTGTAAAGAGCTGTTACTTGATGGTGACTTTTCTTCCCCCAAATAAAATGGCTTTTACCATTGGATTAGTAAATTATTATTTGTGAAAGAGCTTTAATCACCATAAAGTGTCATTAGTTTTATGTACAAATTCAATGAAAGAATAATGTTGTGATCTTTGCAAATAAATCTTTCTGTTAGATAACCATCCATTCCATATCCAACTTTGGAAGTTTGTTACTTTTAAGTAAGAAATCAAAAAGTAGATTTAGTAGCTTGTGAATCTAGTCAATGTGTAATTTACCTTTGTTTTTACTAGATTCCAGGATTTGCTGCATTTTTTCAAGAAGGAAGTTATGCATGCGGAGACACCGAAGGACTGCACCACTTGAGTGCAATGGGGAATGCAGCACCAATGGCACAAATGGAGGTGACAACATTGGTGCAGTGCCACTTTGGACCGTTGGAATGCCATTGGAAGAGAGCAGTAGACCTCTTGCTGCTCCTTCCATTGGTCCATTGTATCCTGGTCAGTTAAATCTGAGATTATCACATTTTGATTCCACATTATAGTAATATTTTAGCTATAATATACTTGTATAAGTGTTTGCAAGTACAATTTTTATTTTTGTTATAATTTCTGGCATTGGAATTTTTCTATGATATGATTTTTATATGATACTCTATAATTTAGTAACCTTTGTGAATGTTTGTCTTAGTTGGGTATCCATTTGTAAATCATTTGAATATTTCTTTATCCTTCCTGGCAAAAATAGACATGGGAATAGTCTAACCATGTATCTAACTTGGATCTTCCTCTAGCTGAGTGATTGCTCTAACCAATTGAGTTATCTTTCAGAAATATTCTCATGTCCATTTGTCTTCGGGGATTTTCCTATTTGCATTCCATCTTACAAACATATCTTATACCTATTTTTTGTAATTAAAAAAATGTGGTTGAGAGTGAGACTACATAGTCTTCTCTTGTATCTAACTCAACCCAATTGACAGGGAATGTGATCCATCCCATACCTCTCTTCTGCCTACATTCTCCCAATTTTCTATTTATTCATAAATTCATCAATTAAGGAGGGCTTCTAAATCACATAAAAATCATCCTTTTCTCAAAATTCTTAACATTGGAAAATGGGTAAGGGTGACTTTGCCCAAGATGGTGCGCACCCAGGAAAAATCCCAAGGAAGAATGGACTTTAAAAAAAGTCTGACGGGACCAGGAAACGAACCCGGGTCTCCCAATTGCCGGTTGGGTGTTCTGTCCGTTGAGCTATCCTGACAGAATGGCTTGGAGAAAATGGCTTGGAAAAATGTTGTTGGGAAGTCCATTCTTCCTTGGGATTCTTAACATTCTTTCACAAATACCTTATATTACCTCATTATATTGGATACTAAGGCCTTTCTTTGGTATAATTTATCCTCAGATCTCTCTAGAATAACATTTATTTAATCCAGGAATATTTGCTTCTCAAATAACAATTACTTGACCAAATCAACAAAATTGGTGTTTAAAATTTCCCTTGCATTGATTTTCCTAAATTTTAAACCTTTCAGGTTGTAACACAGGTAGATAATTAAGTTTGCTAATCAGAATTCTTGTATTGAAAAGTATTAATGACTCTGTTAATTTACTTTCAGAATCTCTATTTGAACTGGGGGAATTCAGTCAGACGAAGAGCAGACCAAGCCCCTTGCAGACCATGAAAGGTTGATAATTCAGTTACATGATTATCAGGGAGAAAGATCATCTTTCATTGCAAAGAGCTGTTTACCTTTTTCCTTATGACTGGTAAATAGATTTGAAAGGAAATACTTTTCTTTTTTCAGTCACATAAGGTCAGTATGAAGGTACACACTCACTAAACAATCAAATGAGTCCTACCTCTAGTACTTTCAGTCTATATTTCATCAAAGTACATAGAGGTTGAGATATTCATCTAAGAAAACTGAAGTACTCCAACATATCAATATACTGCCAAAGAATTTAGATCTTTATTCTTTTCTTACGACTCTAAGTGTGTGACATTTTTGGTCTGTGTTTATTTAAGTGAGATACTCACGAAGAGCATTTTATTTTCTGTAAAAGAAATGGCATAAAAATAATATTGTTAAGAAGATTTTTATTAAAAATTGAGTGTATAGTAGAATATACTATAAGTTGACATGCAGTATAAGAAGGAGACCATATGTTCAGGTTTGGCCTGGACAGTACTTGCATTTGGATCTGTGTTGGGGCCTAAAAGACTAACCCAAAATACTACTTAGTACCAATTTTCTGATTTCTGCTACCAAAGTCTTGATAACATGATCCATAGGTATAAGTGAACAAGGGGAATTTACCAAAGAGGTTTAGGGAAATTCCTACGGTAAATTTGTCATGAACGACACTTTCTAAAACCGGTTGCATGCAACATCTTGTTCAGAGTAACGTGCAGAAATACAATCAAAAAATTGGCCATTACATGATGGATTGTAGTAAATTTTGTAAAATATGTTATTTCAGGAGAGAGGGAGACTTCTACATAATCACTTTAATACTTTCTACTCATTGATGCTGGAAGTAATCAAAACTAACATTGGTTATAAGCAGTTTTATTAGCACAATATTTTATGAGATGTAAATAAATGAATGTGATAAATGTAAATTTAAAGTGAAAGTTTTGGGGTTAACCTGAGCACAAGAACATTATAATAATTTAATATATAGCAAAAATAATTTTATTAATCANATTTAATATATAGCAAAAATAATTTTATTAATTATAAAGTAAAAGATATAAAAATAAAATATCTTGATATAAGAATTTTGTAGAAAGCATCTACAAAGTATATGAAATACTTATACTTATGATTGAATTCATATTGTAGCTGATTTATTTCTCATCTTTATTTCTTAATTAATATGCAAATGTTATTAAAGAACCTATGATATTTTTAATAGTTTGAACAAAACAGTAGAAAATTTAGTGATAGAGGCAAGCAGTGTAATTTTGTTGGTTAATATATAGAAGAGGTGTCAGCTAAGGTTATCAGCTCAAATTGTTTCATTTCTGACTCATAGGGATCAACTATATCCTTCACATAAAAATCTGAAGCTCTCATTGAATTAAACCCAACTGCCTGTATTTTTAGCAATGAATCTTGGAAAACATTGATACAGGTTAAATAAAATAAATTATTGTATTTAAAGGATTATGGAAGGCAAATAAAGCACGGAAGAGCTGTATGGCTGAAACCCAAGGAATAACAGGTGTGAAAAATTGCAACATGACTGGTACTCAAACCCAGGTCTCCCACTTTCTCAGCAGGTATTTTATTCTATTCAGAATACCTTCCAGGAAAGTGGGAGACCTGAGTTCAAGTCCCATTCATGTCACAATTTTTGTTATACAGTGACACAACCTGTTATTTTATTTAAGTTGGAAATTCTTGGCCTTCAGATTTTTTTTACATGTTGCCTTTCTTAGGGGAATTCATTAAATCTGAGAAATAGCAAGATTGGCTTATAATTAGCATAATTTTTCAGCATAGCATGCTGTATTTTATCAATGGAATTCACTATAATGAATCTCTATGGAAATATTTAGATGATTTACCATGTTATCTTTGTTTGAATATTGATAGACTAGATAGTGATGCTTTCTACAACCTTCTATATTTTTTATAAAAGATTTAAATTTTTTCCATCCATTCTAAGCAGCTGACATCCACAAGCTTTGATTATTAGGGGAAATATAAATTTCATCTTTGATTATCCAAATGACCATTGAATAAACTGTAAGTTATTGTGCAATGGATATATTTTTCTGAAAATTTCTGCATTTTAAAGTCTCTTGCTGGACTAAATATAAATATTACTTCATGCATTTGTCCATTTAAGTGGTAAAGCACCATTGATTTGACGGAATATGATACTTTTGGGAAATATTGGATTTGCATCCTAGCTGATTAATTACATTATTCAATTTCCAATTTTACAGAAAGTTCATTTTAGGGTTTTCATGGATATAAGGTAAAAAAATGATAGATTATGTACAATTCTTTTTCTAATCTGAGAAACTTTTACCCCTTTCATACATTTAGTGGAACTTTTAGAAAAAATGGCTATCCATCACTGCTTTAATGTATTTTATAAAACTGTTTCTTACAAATTAGGGAATTTTAAATTCAACTTATAATTTTGATTCAATTTGTTGCATAATCGACTTGGAACTTTGTGGTTTTTATACAAGTTTTGGTTCTTGTTCAGGAATTAAACAAATTTAAGGTTAAATTTTCACTGGATAAATTAATGTAAAAAAATCAGTTATTTTTTATTTTCTTTTAATCATTTATTTAATTACAAAAGAAATTAATCCTCCATTTATCTTACTTATTGCCTTGGTTCAGTCATATTTTCTCTTAAAAAGTGTAATAGCCTTTTTATTGCGCACAACCCTTATAGCTTCAACTCTGAGTCATCATGTTCACCTAGGTTTTTGAAGTATTTTGTGTTAATCAAATCTCTTAGAATCCATTATGATCCAAGGCCTTAGCAAATGTTCCATTCAAATTGTTTTATACTCCATGCAATAAGGATCTAGAGAAACTTATTTTCATTTCTTCCTATAAAAATTATGCAATTCTATGTAGCTTTTTTTCTGTTCTACCAAATTCTTACTGTAAAATGTTTCCTCTTGAAATAATATTGGCAATTGTATGTTTTAAGATGTGGTGTGAATTTTGCAGCCTTACTTAATCTGTGATAAAAACTTCTATGTGATTTTTTATTTGATGCCTTTTAATGCATCATTTACACAAATCTTTCTATATTTTTATAAATTTCTTCACATTCTTCTGCACCTTTTTTATAATTACTCTTAAAAATGTTTTCAAGAAGAATTTTTTACTTAATATACCTAGTCCTTATTTTTTTGTACAATTATACATTTCTAGCACTATATTTTCTACATTACATTCTAGGGAAAAGTCAATATTTAGATTCTGAGGTGTTAGGTGTTTTCCTTTCCGTTGAATCCCAATTCCATCCCTATTTAAGATGAGTTCTAGACTGAAAGTGTGTACGATAAAGTACTCATATAGTTAGATGAATAATGTGTGTGTTGACTTGTGACTTGTTATATGTAGGTAGATGAATAATGTGTGTGTTTTTCTATCCTTTTCTTGTTCTTTCTTGATAGCATTTGTAACTTTTAATAAATAAGAATTGTCACCATGTGCATAACTTATCTACAGTATTATACCAAGTAGAATAGTGGAAGTCAGGTGATTAATATTTCATGTGTCCTATATTTAATCTCAAAGGAAAGAAGTATCCTTTTCTATTCTTACTCTCTAAATACATTGAATTATGAGAAAATCTTAAAGTTACAACTTACAATTAATATATTTGCTCAAAGTGGGGCCTTTTTATTTATTTGAGATATTTTTACTTTTTGGCTCATAAGTAGTTCTCACTACCATCTAACTCATCAAACTCTTTTATCAGGCTTGGAACCCTTGATTAAATACTCTGTTACAAGGTATGCATTACTTTTATGAAGTGGCACCAGGATCGGATCACCTGATCAAATGAAATTTCAACTTTTGAGATGTTCACCCTCTGAAATGTGCACTGGAAAAGTTGAATAACTATTCTATGAAAATTTCAGAAATCAGTAGAATATGTTTAAAAATGTGAAAAATATCTTTAATGGTGTTATTATTTAGAATTTAATCCATGATGTGTAGTAAAGATAAAGATGGAATAGGTCACTCCTCCAGAAAATTTTCTCCACTGAAACTCATGAGGAAGTTAAATGTTTATACTTGGAGGCTATCTTTATTTTGTTCTCATATAAATAGTGTAGTGTGGTCCTTTTTAGCATGCCATAAATTAAACCAGCATCTTTGTCCCCTGAAGATTAAAGTGCACAGTTGGTAGGGTAGACTCCAGAAGGGAATCTCATCACTTGATTATTCTTTTAAATAGTTAGATGAGTTCCCAGTGTGATGGAAAAACTGAAGACAATTTCTAGGTGAAACTCTAACTTGTTCATTTTCTTTAATAAACCTCTTAATTTGAGCCTATATTTTTCTGTCTTTCTATCAATTGGGCTGTTGTTTTATTTTAAAATTTACAACTTTACACAATTATTAGGAGTTGTTTTCTGCTCAGAACTTATTTATTTCTTAACCTTAATCTACAGTAATTAATTAATTTTTAAATTAATAGTCTTCCCTCTGCTGGAACACTTCAGGGGCATGCCTAAAGAGGTTAATTTGTTCTGATCTTAATGAATTTCTGTATTAATTTTAATAGAAAGGGTAAGAAATTGCTGAACAATCCAAAAGACAAAGCTTTACAGCCTAAGATCAAAGGTTTGAGGATACATTTGCAAAAATGAATGAGCAATATATGGATTGCTCAGAAAGTTCCTGGTGAAGGCCCATAGTTAGTATAAAAAATGTTATTTTCTCATTCAATGAGGAATTCACTGTGCTTGTTGAGAATTTTCATTATCATGTCTTTTCAGAAATGTTCGATGACCATATTTATAGCTTTTATCTCACGCAAAAATAATTTCATAAGCAGTTGATTTTGGGAAATTTGTTAACTCTGTTCCTAATTTCTGTGGTAGGTAATCTCTGCTTAGAGTGTTTGGTACTGAAATTCTGATGTGCATATATGGTAGGATATATTTCAAAGTTAAGTTACCTTATCAAAATAATTAAGGTTATGCACAATTTTAATACATTTTGTGACAACTTGTAAACATGAAATTGTTATGAGCATAAAGTTGTGGGAATTGTGATAAAGTATTCCCTTGCATATTGATTGTAGTAATTGATGCACATATTGTAACATACCAGTTCATGAGTGCTCCATGCAATAATGATAATGATCATGTAAGGTATTTTGAAATTAATTGTTGAGTATAACAATTGAGAATAATTGAGATAGCAGCTTTAGTAAAATTTGGGGTGAGTATAGGAAAACATTGATTTAACTATGTATGATATTTATAAAAAAATATACATCTGCTAAATAATGGAGATGGGATTGAAGTCCTCATATCTTTATGTTACATTTTTATATTAAAAACTCCACCTTTCCCACTCAGATATTTTTTACTGTGACAAGAATTAATTCCTTTGTTACAAATTGTGTATAGTTAAAATATTATTATCATGGATTCTTTCAATCTCCCCTTAAGTATTTGAAACTCAAATCAATTGTGTTTCCTTTGCTCTAAATCATATGGCTATCTCTGTAATTGACAGGTATTTGTAGTACAAAATGAAGGGAGCAGCAAAAAAAAAAATCAATGCTTTGAGAGCACAATGTAAGGTATTATGTTAGTGATATTCTAGTCTGGAAATTTTTAATGGTTTATTTGAATACTTTTGTGATGAAGTAAGAATTCTTGCTAATCTGATTTTTCCAGTTAGGGAATGTTTGTGTGTTTGTCTCTTGTTATTGTTTAAGCCCACCTCTGTAATTGTCTAGAAAATAGATGTCTCGAATTCGGTACAAGAATCTGATGCAGTGGCTAGGGTTTTATGTTTCTGCAAAATGTCCATAAAGTCTGTTATAATTGCTGCAAGTGCTTAATTTCTTCAAGTAAATCCTTCCAATTCTTATAAAACTGAGCTTGTGATCACATAATTTTCCCTGCAGGGAATATGGAAAATATTTAAGCTGTACCTCTTCCCTAAGGTAGATGATGGAGTACATCATGGAAACATAGGTGATGTACAAGGTGAGTAAAAGTCCAGATCTATGAATGTATTTTTCACATTTTAAATTTTCCTATATATTTGTACTGTGGCGGGAACAATGAACACAAAGGTTATTGGCATCTCAATCTGGCATTCAACGAAAAATAACTTAAATCACTCTTTCTCTGTCAATTCGAGAACACAGAGAAAGTTTGTTCAATCAAGGAATATGAAAACTCAATAAAAATGGCAATTTATTTTACGCATTGCAAATAAAGGGCACCCATTTAAGGCTCACATTTGAGGGATATCCTTTGGAATTAATGTGATTCTCTCACCCTACAGCCAGTTGAAGTTTTGAATAAATATGAAATTTATTTAGTGCAGTGACCCCTTTAAAAATATCTTTCTTGATTACGAAAGATTGTACATTATTATATACTCCGGAGCACATGTTGCTCTTTTGCCTGGGATTTTATCTGTAAATGAAAAAGTTTTATCTATAAAAGAAAAAATCCTGGTTGGGGATTTGAATGACTGTTTGTGGACTAGACTTGTAAAAGGCTAACTGTTAGAGTGGTAGAGACAAAAATTCGCCTGATAAAAGTTGTCATTAAATTCTTCGTGCATTCTCTTGCAGCATTTGTCATGTTCATCTTGGAAAATTTTTTAAAAGCTAGGTAAGATCTGTTATTTTTCCAGCATATATGCAAGAAATTCCCTCAGTTCTCCTGCTGGGTAGCTGACCAGACGATGGCTGGTCTAATGCCAGAAGTGCACTTCAAGAAGTGTGTGGCACTTCCTGAAATTCCAGAAGGCACCTGAGGAAGGAGCCGAAACTTCGACACACATTGAAGCTGTTACCAGGCAGGAGACCTGAGAGAACTTTTTGCATTTTTAAAAGCTGTTGAAATCAGCTTCTCAGTTCGTTGGGAAATGTCATGAATGAAGTTAATTACAAATTAAGAGTTGACTGTGCAGCTGCCTGTCCAACGCAAGAAGGGCTGGAGTTAGAACTCCGCTAAAGTTAAATGAGTTTTTATGTTAATTTCCTCATACTTGGGAAATGAATGTATGTAGGATGTAGTTGCAAGGATTTGCAGATGATCTGAGATCGTAGGTATCTTTATGGCGCATGCAGCAGCACTGCGTTATTTCTACAGTGCACAAGGCTTCAGACTGGTGTGTATGCATGGTTGACGTCACCAAGTCTGCAGGGAGTGTGTGCCTGTGCGTCGATTTTGCAAGACTTTCACAACTTGAAAGTTGAAGTTTCATAAGGGAGCGATACTACGGAATGAATGATCCTGTGGAAGTCGCCCTGGCACAATTGGTGGGAGACGAGTGGTTTTTGGCGCCAATAAAGGATACTACCAAGTGGAGTTAGATGCAGAATACAGGATTCTGACTACGTTCATCACTCCGTTTGGGCCTTTAATCGTCTCCCTATGGGCTTGGAGTTGGCAGGAAAGCACTTCAGAAACGCATCAGCGAGATTCATTTAGCTTGGAAGGAGTGGTAAACCTGGCAGACGATATATTGATGCATGGACGAACCCAGGAGAAGCAGGACAAGAGACTTCACAACGTGCTGATGAAGCTCAAGGATAGTGGGGTCACCTTCAACAAAAAGAAAGGTAGGATTCGTCAGTGTCTTGGTTACATCATGTTAGCGGACAAGGAAGTCGAGGCGGAGGTTCGAAATAAAGTTGCCGCTGGTGTCACGACCGACCAACATCACGTAAGTCTGGGGGACAACTTGTTTACAGCCAAAAAAATTGTCTTTTTTGTCCAAATTCTTACGATTTAGAATTCAAAACGACGTTCAACAACCAAAATAAGAATCTTCATTCAATTTTCCTTCTTTCGGAACTTGTCTCAAACTCATTGGACCATTATTTCCAATTAATTTTGGTGATTATATCGATTTCTTACATACATTCCGGTTATTAGGATTTGAACCAAGAGTAACTTTGGTAAAATTACTTTCATTTGTAATGCCCCATTGGCTTTCTGATGAATCTCTAAATTTCTTATTTATATCTAATCAGGAAATGCGTGAAATTATTTTCAGAAATCGCTTCTATGTATCTCTTATGGATAAATGCTGGCATCGGATGAATATATAAACGCGTAAATCTATAAACGGCGGTGAATGTTATAATAGACTATAAATACGTCTCATCAAAACTTGGAACGACAGCAGCAGTAAAGAATAGTACTGATATTTATCGCTATGAAATGCTGTTTAAGCCGATAATGAGGCAAATAATCAACGTCAACAAGGCTTCCGTTCCGTTTTTTTTCACACTTTTTATTCCTTTGAGGCTTCCGTAAGGTCGCGAAAGAATTTTCTCACTTATTAGAGGCAAAACTGGTTCTAATACAGTCTTTACTGTCGATGAACTTTGTTACACTTATGCACATTGCTTTACCATATCTGATCGGTCTCTCCTATCTTCCCCATTTCTCTCTCGAGGGGACTTCTTTCCAATCTGAGAATAGGTCAGACGCACTCACGTCAAATAAATGTTGACCCCTACCGACATTCATCGCTATTAAATGCTTTTTAAGCCGATATTGGGGAAATTAGTCAAGCGACGCGACTTCCAATAGTAGCGTTTTCTAAAAATTGGTCCCGTTTCTCTCTCTAGGGGACTTGTTCACTGTGAAACAGTCTCTACTGTCGATGAACTTCTTTTCTACGATAATTAAAATGACTATCAAGTAGAACATGCCACACACAGACGGTGCCATTACATTCTCTCAAGAAAACACTATTTGGAGTGCTTGCTACCAACTTTCTTTGCATCAGAAACGAATAATTCTAATTTAAAGTTCGTATCAAAACGTGTATGGGGCATTCACGGTAGTCACGAGAGCAATTCATAGCCTCTCCACGTTTTGGCAGAGCGTAGAATTCTGTTACTGAAAATTCTGACTGACGAAATCTGCTTTACTCATCCCGTGACTTCCGTAGTTCTCAGTTTCCTACTCGATGGCTGTGTAATAGCATGTGGTCAAGTTATGGAGGTGCCTTCCTCGTTTTTCTTTGGATGTAAAATGGTACAATAGTTGTAACGGAATTTTTCGGCTGTAGATACTTCGTATTGCATACAGTGATTTCTGTTGGTTAGAAGAAGGAATAGTAGCGTTTTCTAAAAATTGGACCTAAATAGATACGTTGAATACGCATTCGAGCTTGAACTGTTAAAAAAAGACTAAGGAGAATTTAGACGGACACCTTTCACTTTTGTTTCCTTTCATTTCCCCTACCATAAAAAATAGTTAAAATTTGCGTAGCAACTCTCATGGTCTTTCCATGTTAGCAAAATCCTCTTGGCAGTTTGCCTCGATTTAAATTTTCCAAAATAAATTGTACAACCATTTCTAATTCCCAAGATTTTTAACCACTATTCTGGAAAATACTCAACACCCGTTTCTATTTCAAGACACGCAGTGTTCTATCACAGCCTAATGTGATTGTCCATGAGTTGAAACAAGGCGATAAACACGATCGTAAGTATGGCCCTACGTTTTGTTTACCGTAATTGCAAATGCTGGATTACAAAGGATTTCCTCTTATTCAGAAAGATTATAATCTTTAAACAATTTATTCCACATGGGCCTAAATGCCCCACGTATTCTTATGGGAAAATACATGAACTCGGATTCGCTTTGGCCGTCTAGGGGACTATTTGTTTACAGCCACGAAATTCCACAAAATACTCCGTCTTTTTTATCCAGATTCTTGGGATGTGGAATTTAAAATGATATTCCATGACCAACATTAGAATCTTTATTCAAATTCCTTCTTTCGGAGCCTGTCTCAAACCCGTTGGACCATTATTTCCAATTGATTTTTGGTAATGAAAAAGAGGCATAATGAACTATATGAATTTTTTACGTTTTTCGAGTCAGGATTCGAACCTAGAGTAACTCTGGTAACATTATTTTTATTTGAAATACCTCATTGGCCTTCAGATGAATCTCTAAATTTCAAATTTCTATTTAATCGGGAAGGACATGAAATTAATTTAAAAAAAACGCTTCTATGCATTTTTTATGGAGAGTTTCTGACATCGGATAAATAATAAACACATAAACCTATAAACGGAGGTGATTGTTATAATAGACTATAAATATATGTCGATTGCATGTGAAGTCCTTATTTCTTCTTTCAGTTGCACATGGCATGAATAGAAAGTTCGGGATGAACTGGATTTTAGCGTTTGGAAATCTCCGTTTCGTCATAAAAATGAATGATTTTGAATCTCCAAACGGCAGAAACCGTAAGTGTGACAAAATTTTCATCGCATAGCGTCCTACTAAAGAATTCGGAACAGAAAGGTGATAAATTCAGGTAAACTGCGTGTCTGCATTGACTTCTTAAACTCTGACGTCAAATGAACTCACGGGGTAAATTGGATGCATTAGAGAAGCTATATTTGAGGAGAACGCAAGGAAAATCAGAGATAGGGAGGGAGAAGCTCATGAATTATTGGGCAAATGCGCAACCAAAACACTCGGTCGATATCAAATAGCCTCGAGTGCAACAGTATATTAGCCTCCCATTGAATCAGTCCAATCAAGAAGAAAAGACCGTAGGCGCAAATATCAGGACTGTAAATCCACGAGTTGATTGAATTAACGTCCCACTGCTTGGAAAATGACCAAGAAGTCTTTTTCAATTAATCTCTGCCAAATCGGTATCTACTGAAAGCTATTTTGGGAACGTTAGTACACTATAGTGATGTCATATATGTCGCTTTTGATTCTTCTTGAATGGCAAACGATGTTGCTTTCACGAAGTTGAAAAGTGTTTTGTTAATATCTTTTTGAGATGGAATAGCAAAGAGAAGAAGTATTCTGCGTTTCCAGAGACAGCGCTTGTACAATAATTAGTCCGTAGGATGGTTTACACCTCAAATCTAGCATAATCTTTGGAGAGGAAATGAGACTTGCTAGGCAAAGATGAGGAGTGAGGTAGTTTTATATTTATTCTTTACAGTGCAAGAATACCACGAGTGGAAAACGTCTCCGCTATTGCATTACAATGACCCAATGAATAATACTTTTCATCTCATTCAATAAGGAGAGAGATCTAAACGAATGCTACGGTATTATTCACTATCGCTCATACCTCGGTGGTTTCCATAATATCGCAGCCATAAGCATAAGCGGGATGAAAGAAAATGAGAAGTTGATTGTTTTCTATCCTGTACCAAAAGGCTAAGGAAATTATTATTCTAAAAATATTCTATTCATCAAGGCATGGCAACAGTAATAGGTACTTGGTGTGTTTGTTATTATTTATACTAATATTGCTGTCGAAGCTTTTATTATTATACAAGATAATGTGTTATTAAAATTAAACCATCCCCTAACGCTTATTGGATATGGTATCTGTTTTAATGTAGGATCACTGCTTCTATAAAATAGCTGTACCATTGCATATTAATACTACATAATATCGCTATAAAGATAACAATGGTAACGTTATACGGGATCCAGCCAGCATAAGGGAAAGGTGGAAAGAATATGCTGAGGAACTATATGGGAAAAACATGAAGCCAACAAACATAATGTTAGAAAGTGAACAAGAAGTGGAGGATGATGATTTTGGACTTGGGATATTAGATAGTAAAATTGATAGGGCCTTGCATGATATGAAAGGAAATAAAGCAACGGGTATTGACGAGATACCAGTTCAGTTCCTTAAAAACCTGGGGGAAAGGGGTAAGAGAGAATTATATGATTTATGAAGGAAAATTTATGATGATGGGAAGTGGCCAGAGGATTTCACTAAGACAATCCTGATTCCTTTACAGAAAAAGAATAATGCTGCGGAGTGACAGGATTATCGAACAATCAGTTTAATATCTCACGTGGCAAAAGTTATTCTAAGGGTATTGAATGGAAGAATTGAAGGAAAAATTAAGGGGCAAATCGGAGAAGATCAGTTCGGTTTTCAGAAAGGGAAAGGAACGAGGGATACAATTGGGGTAATGAGGGTACTAGTAGAACGAAGCCTGGAATTTAAAAAGGATGTATGTGCTTGTTTTGTCGATTTTGAGAAGGCTTTCGATAGAGTTCAATGGCCAAAACTAATGGGAATTTTAAAGAAAATTGAGTTGGACTGGAAAGATGGGCGTTTGGTAGAAAATTTGTACTTAAACAGTGCGAGTTAGAATGACTGCTGGGGAATCGGAATGGGCAGAGTTAGGGAGCGGGGTAAGACAAGGCTGCCCATTATCACCATCGCTTTTTAATATATACTAGTAAACGCCCCCGTCAAGCATGACGGGACTTAATTTAGTTTAAAAATATGTCTATTATCGTATATATCTAGTCTTCCTAAGCACAAAACAATTCTGCCGTAAGATAATAATAACTCAATATATTTCTTATCATATAAATTATATATAATATTTATTCTACTGTTTTCAAGTCATGAAAGCCTATTTTACGTTCATTTCTTATGGAAAAGTATACTACCTGATTATCCCCGTGCATTTATATGGGAAATCTCATGAAATCAATGTTCAACAATTGCCTTGATCGTCAAAGGGATGATTTGTTTATTTCCGAAAAAATTTATGAAATTTACGTCTATTTTATCAAAGTTCACGCAATTTCGAATTTATATGAATGATTCACGACTAAAATAAGATTTTAAGATCATTTTACTTTCTTTTGACACTAGTCTCAATTTCGTAGGACCATTGTTTCTAATTTAATTTTATAAAAGAAACGACCTCTGCAAGTCATGAAAACGTGATTTACGTACATCTCTTATGGTAACTTATTTTGTGCTCCTGGGTTCGATCCGGGCCTTTACAGAGATGAAGATAGTTTTCTTGGGGCTTCAGCATCGTAGAAACACAATGCAGTTTGTTTCAGATCTCTAAGTCAAGCCGTTTCTGAGATAAATAGGGGAACGGACAGACGGACAGACATTTGCTTTTTATATATATNCTGAGAGCGCTTAGAATGAATTCCCGTGAAATAAATTGCATTGAGGTAGCTTATAGCACGTAAAGTACGCTTAGAATGAATTCCCATAGAATAAGATGCATTACTGTAGCTTATAATACGTTGAGTATGCTTAGATAGTGATGAGTCCGCTTAAAGTACGCTGAGAGCGCTTAGAATGAATTCCCGTGAAATAAATTGCATTGAGGTAGCTTATAGCACGTAAAGTACGCTTAGAATGAATTCCCATAGAATAAGATGCATTACTGTAGCTTATAATACGTTGAGTATGCTTAGATAGTGATGAGTCCGCTTAAAGTACGCTGAGAGCGCTTAGAATGAATTCCCGTGAAATAAATTGCATTGAGGTAGCTTATAGCACGTAAAGTACGCTTAGAATGAATTCCCATAGAATAAGATGCATTACTGTAGCTTATAATACGTTGAGTATGCTTAGATAGTGATGAGTCCGCTTAAAGTACGCTGAGAGCGCTTAGAATGAATTCCCGTGAAATAAATTGCATTGAGGTAGCTTATAGCACGTAAAGTACGCTTAGAATGAATTCCCATAGAATAAGATGCATTACTGTAGCTTATAATACGTTGAGTATGCTTAGATAGTGATGAGTCCGCTTAAAGTACGCTGAGAGCGCTTAGAATGAATTCCCGTGAAATAAATTGCATTGAGGTAGCTTATAGCACGTAAAGTACGCTTAGAATGAATTCCCATAGAATAAGATGCATTACTGTAGCTTATAATACGTTGAGTATGCTTAGATAGTGATGAGTCCGCTTAAAGTACGCTGAGAGCGCTTAGAATGAATTCCCGTGAAATAAATTGCATTGAGGTAGCTTATAGCACGTAAAGTACGCTTAGAATGAATTCCCATAGAATAAGATGCATTACTGTAGCTTATAATACGTTGAGTATGCTTAGATAGTGATGAGTCCGCTTAAAGTACGCTGAGAGCGCTTAGAATGAATTCCCGTGAAATAAATTGCATTGAGGTAGCTTATAGCACGTAAAGTACGCTTAGAATGAATTCCCATAGAATAAGATGCATTACTGTAGCTTATAATACGTTGAGTATGCTTAGATAGTGATGAGTCCGCTTAAAGTACGCTGAGAGCGCTTAGAATGAATTCCCGTGAAATAAATTGCATTGAGGTAGCTTATAGCACGTAAAGTACGCTTAGAATGAATTCCCATAGAATAAGATGCATTACTGTAGCTTATAATACGTTGAGTATGCTTAGATAGTGATGAGTCCGCTTAAAGTACGCTGAGAGCGCTTAGAATGAATTCCCGTGAAATAAATTGCATTGAGGTAGCTTATAGCACGTAAAGTACGCTTAGAATGAATTCCCATAGAATAAGATGCATTACTGTAGCTTATAATACGTTGAGTATGCTTAGATAGTGATGAGTCCGCTTAAAGTACGCTGAGAGCGCTTAGAATGAATTCCCGTGAAATAAATTGCATTGAGGTAGCTTATAGCACGTAAAGTACGCTTAGAATGAATTCCCATAGAATAAGATGCATTACTGTAGCTTATAATACGTTGAGTATGCTTAGATAGTGATGAGTCCGCTTAAAGTACGCTGAGAGCGCTTAGAATGAATTCCCGTGAAATAAATTGCATTGAGGTAGCTTATAGCACGTAAAGTACGCTTAGAATGAATTCCCATAGAATAAGATGCATTACTGTAGCTTATAATACGT
This sequence comes from Ladona fulva, assembly GCA_000376725.2. Lineage (NCBI taxonomy): Eukaryota > Metazoa > Arthropoda > Insecta > Odonata > Libellulidae > Ladona > Ladona fulva. The sequence goes on from KZ309469.1 coordinate 117,557, forward strand.
TGAGTATGCTTAGATAGTGATGAGTCCGCTTAAGATACGCTGAGAGCGCTTAGAATGAATTCCCGTAAAATAAATTGCATTGAGGTAGCTTATAGCACGTTGAGTACGCTTAGATTCTGATGATTCCGCTTGAAGTACGTTGAGAGCGCTTAGAATGAATTCCCAGAGTTTAAAATGTATTGAGATACATAATAATTTTGATGTGTCCGCTTAGAACACGTTGAGGTTGCTTGGAATGAGTTTCCATACCTTAAAATACATTGAGGTTGCTAAACCTACGTTGTGCGTCCGTCGTAAGATCAGAATAACTCGATATATTTACTGCCATTATATATAATATTTATTCTACTGTTTTCAAGTCATGAAAGCCTATTTTACGTTCATTTCTTATGGAAAAGTATACTACCTGATTATCCCCGTGCATTTATATGGGAAATCTCATGAAATCAATGTTCAACAATTGCCTTGATCGTCAAAGGGATGATTTGTTTATTTCCGAAAAAATTTATGAAATTTACGTCTATTTTATCAAAGTTCACGCAATTTCGAATTTATATGAATGATTCACGACTAAAATAAGATTTTAAGATCATTTTACTTTCTTTTGACACTAGTTTCAATTTCGTAGGACCATTGTTTCTAATTTAATTTTATAAAAGAAACGACCTCTGCAAGTCATGAAAACGTGATTTACGTACATCTCTTATGGTAACTTATTTTGTGCTCCTGGGTTCGATCCGGGCCTTTACAGAGATGAAGATAGTTTTCTTGGGGCTTCAGCATCGTAGAAACACAATGCAGTTTGTTTCAGATTTCTAAGTCAAGCCGTTTCTGAGATAAATAGGGGAACGGACCGACGGACAGACATTTGCTTTATATATATATATGATGCAGAGGAAATGGTGCATGGAGTTTAGGAAGAAATAAGCAAGGGAGTGAAAGTTGGCGGGGAAGTGGAGAAGTCAGTAAGATATGCAGATAATAAAGCTATTCTGTGCGATTCCGAAAGGGTTTTACAAGTACTAGTAAATGCACTAAACGATAAAGCAAGGAATATGGAACGATAATAAACGTAAGTAAAACTATAGTTATGAGATTTACTAAGGGAAAGAAGGCTAAGTTAACGGTCAGGGTGGATGGGGAAAAACTAGAACAGGTGGATAAATTCCCGTACATGGGTAGTGTTCTATCTTGGGATGGGAGGTGTGGAGATGAGGTTCGAAAAAGAGTAGCATTGGCCAAGGAAGCTTTTGTGAAGCGAAGGAAATTGATGACTAAGGGTCTCGATAAAGGAATCCGGAAAAAATTGGTGAAATCCTTGATATGGAGTGTTTTGCTGTATGGGTGTGAAACATGGACCTTACGAAAGGAGGATATCAAAAGATTGGAGGCATTTGAGATGTGGGTGTGGCGTAGAATGGAAAAGGTGAGCTGAGTGGATAGAAGAACAGACATAGAGGTGCTGGGGTTGGGGAGGAGAGGGTTTTAACTGAAGTAATTAAGCGCCGACAGAAGAAATGGGTGGGTCAAATATTGAGAGGAGAGGGATTGCTGAAGAATGTAATTGAAGGTAGAATGCAAGGGAAAAGACAGAGGGGAAGGCAGAGGTAGAAGACGTTAGATGCTTTGAAGCTTTGAATAGGGAATATTAGGGATTAGGGCACATGGACCTACCGAAAGGTAGAGCACTTAAGTAAGTATCGCAACAGTCAGATACTAGGACTGTGGCGAAGTGCGATCGCTGTAACTACGTATCCATTATACATCATTTCACTTACATCATTTCACAAATATAGTATTAATAAACATATGTTATTAATTCACAGAACGGGATTCATGGATGGCCAAATGGGCGCCTGGATGGTTCGCCTTTGGTGGAAACGGTCCCGGATTTGATTCTTGGGGAAGCTAATATATGCGAATTCTCTGTTGAAGCACTTTTAACACTACCACAACAAGTATGAGAAAGAAATTCTTTCGTTCACCTGTTTAGTCGTGACTGTGATGCAGTTTCGGAAACAAATGACGTGCGTTTTCTCTTCGAGATAAATACACTATTGGCATTATTTATTTACCGTACCTTTTCCTTTTTAAAACAACGTACATGTCTCCTCATCGGAATCAAATTCACCAGCTTTTTTCTCTGTCTTTCTTTTCATTTCATATAAATCACACTCATACGTAGGGTTACCATATTCTAATGGTAAGAAACCGGGACTTTTCAAATTCTGAAGTAGGTAAAACCGAGACATTTCTAGAGTTTATTTCTTGCGCTTATAATACACTCTAAGTGTGTGTAATGTCAAAATTTATAAAAATTTACGTTTAATGGAATTATAATACTGAAATTTCTGTATCTTACATTCTTTATTCTTTCTCCGAGTGTTTTTAATAAAACAGGACGAGAAAAAAGAATGACCGGGACAATATGTTTTAACCGGGACAGTCCCGCTCAAAATGGTAACTACGGTAAGCCAACTCATACGCCATCTTTGCAATTCTGCTTCCAGACATTCTTTCCATACGTTCAAATCAACATAAAATATCTTTTTCAAACCGCTCAAGCAGCGTGTTTTTTTACTCCCTCTTCATTTTACAGACATTACTACCTCTCGAGTTTTTGTCTATTACCCTTCATATAGTGAAATTAATAGCAGTTAGTTAACTCGAATAATTACGATGACACACCCAACGATTACTATCTTACGAGACTACAGAAGGGCCAAAGTACATTTCTAAAGGTAGCCATTCCCACCTCTATAGACGATTCCTCACTTCTTAATCGCTGACCAATCATGTCTAATCATTGACCATATTGACCCCCTGCCACACGCCGAAAAGCGGCTTGCAGGGTATTGATGTAGATATTACTCGTCTACCTATATCAACACGCCTTACCATCACCGAGCGTTTGAGCTACATATCTCCTTAGCTTGTTGTTATTGCGTACTGTTCGCGGAAAGAATGACTTCTTATTCTTAATATTTGTCATATTTAAACCTCTTTGTCGGATTAGCTAAAGTAGCATGATTACGTCTTCATCGTTTTTAGTTATACAATCAAATAATTATTTAATCTTATATAATAATAATAATTAAGATATTCTTGAACACTACAAGTGGGAGGTTTATTTTGAGGACCTCTTCACATAGGCTGGGATTGAGTGGTAGGAGCTTTGAGATAATGGCACTTAAAATGTACAATATGCTGCCAGGTGAATTGAAGGATGTTAAGGGTTTACTTTTTCATAAGATATTGAAAAAATACTTATTTTATACTTATAATATTGTTGTAACTACGGTAATGTATGTATTCTATATATTTTGATGAAACTGCTATTATGATATACACAAATGCAAATGTAATGCAAATTTTTAATCTGTAATTAGTACTTAACTAATTGTTAATTAACTGTATTACAATTAATGCAATTAACTTGTCCTATACTTACTATACATGTCTTTGGATGAACAAATTTATTATTATTGATTGTTAATTATGTATCGATCACACTAACAATACTATAATTATGTCTCCTTTTTCAAACATTAATTTTTTGTACTTCGATTTGTACTTAAATAATCTCTTTTCATTTTATTCGATTCAGCTATTTTTTATGTGTAATCATATTGCATTGTATAATGCCATTATAATTTTTTCTACCGTGTTTTTGTCGTTTTTTTCATTTCCCTTCTCTGTTGATGTTTTCCCGCAATGCAAATTTTTATTTGACAATCTTAAGTTACCAAGGTTTTCCCACACTTTATTCTCTCTATTTTTTAATTAATATTGGTAAGTAGTATAATTAAATACGAGGTTGCGTGGAATAGAGGGTCACATTGGCCTTATCTCGCCAATTTCATGGCTTCTCGACCTGAGTTGGGGAGCATTCTCGATACGCTTACTGTTTTATCATGACTTCTTGCATCCACTGACTCAAGGTCATTCTCCATTTCAGTATTCATTCTATAGCTATAAAAATTCAATTCGCTCACTCTTATCGAACAAAACAGCCATATTTTACGGAGCATTCAACCTGTGGTCCATTCTCCCCGCAAACACAGCTTACAATCTGACAATATTTGCCACTAATTTGGCGACTAGACATAAACACTCAGTAACACAGTAAAATTTGATTCCAATATTTTAAAGTTTTGAGTGTTTAGAATAATTTTTCGGTGATGCTTACCATCAGACAGCATAACTGAACACCCCTCATGCTTATGTTGGGATCGATCTCTTCTCCAATACCAAGTTCAGGGTATTGATCTGTGCTAAGAGTGAGAGGGTCATGTCGTATGCACTACTAAATGAAATACTTCGTATTATGAAGTAAAATCAAACAATTTAATTTGTAAACAAAGAAAAATTCATAATTATGCAAAGAAGTGAAAAATCTGTTTTTACCTCCCCCTGAAATCCCTTCTCTGAGCGACCATCTTTCGGTTACTACGAAACGTACCTCGTACACCAATTACAATATTGTTTCGACAACAATGTAAATAAAAATAATAAAACAAAGTTTGCACGGATACAGCCTTTATTTTCTTGTGTGTTTAATTAATAAATTAAATTAATCAATGATCGTTCAATTTAATTATATCGAATCATTTATAACTCATTTAATTGTGGAGAATAATTCTCTCTGTAGGATTTTTTCTTGATGACAACATAAGTCAGTCTGGAAACTAACGTCGCCATACATATAGCAATGGGTTCGGTGGGAAAGGGTTCTTCAACAAACCAATCAGCGTTTCTTAAGTACTGTCATCTGAATTTTTTTATTTCTTGAGCTAATTTGACGAAAAATCAAGCAAGTTATTCTCAAAAAATAACAATAAAATAAGAAAGGACTATTTGAGACGTAGTAATGTTTGATGACCTCCATGATACGTTAAATTATTCCCTGAGAAGAGCTAGAGGGCATGTGTAATGGAGAATGAGCCCGTTCCAGGGCTTTTACCAACGATACTTGAAGTGCAGTTGCCGTATCTCCTTGTGGTTCCTCGGATAGGTTTATAGGTCTTAAAAAAGCTCTGCAATTGACGTGGGAGGTCTAGGTCAGGATGTTTTATCTCCATGTATAACACACGTAAGAAGCATTTTTACTGTCGATAAAAATGTCTCCGGTAAATAACATTTTCGAGATATTTCCCTACGTGCTACAGCTCACTCCTAAGAAGTTTAATATGTGCCACGGTATAGTGAACTAATTTAAAAAATCAGGACCAATCGTTAATGTTCTCGTTTCGCAACACAACAGGGTACAAACATGCCGCCGCCCTGAAGCAATATTGATTGTCGATTCTTTCGAATCACATCACGGTCGCAGCGGCGTCGATAATTGTTACGTAGAGCAACTTTACTCGTAATAATCGTTCGACATTCTTCATTTTATTTGCCTTGCATAAAATATTGATGGATATATCAAGTAATTCCCTAACAACATCTTAATAATAATAACAATAATAATACGACTTTACTCGGACGAGATTGAGACTTTCGAGTCTCTTCTTACATCTAACCCCTTTGTCATATGAAGTTTAATACATCGGCTGGATTTCCTTTTCTGTTGGCTCTTAGAGTCCAAGTACAATATATTTTATCGTCTAGGAGTTCTTCAGCCAGTTGTCGGGACGGCCCTGATTGAGGAAATCTATCTCTGAAAAATTGACAAGGTAGGCGTAGGCAAACTAAGTATTGTGCTATATTTAAATATCGAGAAAAACGAGGATTCTTCATTCATGAAAATGGGATTTTAATGAACGAATTCAAACTAAAAGTGTTAACAGAGTAGAAATGTTACTTATAAACCAGTAAAAATACCACTAAGATGCGAGTTGGTCCGTATATCCTCTCAAATCCGAGAACGTCAGGGAGGGTGACGCTCCGCCGTGCGGATATGGCTCTTGCATCGCCATCGAAGATTCGGTATATAAATCGGCGTCGCAAATTGTCGCAGGATTTTATTTCAGATTCCTCTTAATGAAGCTTCAAAGAACATTGTGGTATAAGTTAGCCCGTGTACATCGTGGTACATCACTACTATTTTCCTCGCTTTAGGTGAAAATTTGCCGTAAAATATGGGTTCGCCATTTTGTGGTATAACTTATGCAAATATTCTACTAAGATCATTCAAACCAAGTACTATAAAGCATAAAAAATAGGTATACAGCATCGTTTTTTACCCGATGGTTTTGCTCATTTGGGTTCAGTGTTGGCTTGAAGTTGAAGAAATTTGTGAAAAATCGAAGACCGGCTTTTTT
>KZ309469.1:124206-207606 GCA_000376725.2 Ladona fulva
ATATTGTTTATAAACTTCAAAATTTATAAAATAACATAATGAAAAATTAAATAAATTACAAATAGTTAAGATATCTATAAAGATAAGGATTAATTTAAAAGGAATTAGTAAATACACTATAAATATGCTGTTATGGGGGTTAAAAGAGATAGCTTGGAAAAAGTGCACAGAATAAAACTAATTTGGGAGTTTAGAAACCTAAGTTAGAAAGTTAGGAAAAAATACACCAAGGCAGAAAAGCACCAAAAGAGGGGGAGTGTGAAAAACCTGCGAAACCTACTGAAGTCGAACGCGTTGCCCACTTGGCACTACAAATGTGACGGTTCCAAATCAGTTCAGGGTCAAGATAGCAATAAAAGTCCTAAGTGCGAAGATAAGGATAATTAATCAGTTCATTACTAGTCATCAACTTTGTCAACATTATTTGATAGAAGTTCATTAAATTTTATAATGCTAAATCGTAGACGTCAAAGATGTTTGGAAATAAAATATTATATGAATATAAAGATATTTTCACCTATCCAGATAACTCCGAGGATAGAACGAAGTAATATGGTGTTCATGTTATTCAAAGAAGTAGAAATCCTTAATTTAAACCTCAATCCTTACTATTTTAATTTATAGTTCCTAAAATACTTAATTATAAACTGTACCACAATCAGCACCGTTCTTATATTTATGTAGTTATTTTTTATATATAGATTTTAGTCACCGGCGAACTTAGAGCGCTCAAAATGTTACTGAAAGACCAGGGGTGCATCCAGAATTTTCGATTTTCGCTTTGGGTCGAACTTACGAATTTTAACCAATAATCTCTTGAACTCCCTCCAAATTACGATATATGTGAAATAATTGAGTTTCGTCATAAAAAAGCATTGCCTATAAAGACATTATTTTAAGCGTACAATTTTTTGTGAATGAGTCCCTTGAGATTTTGGTTCTGAATGAAATATTTGTAGACATTTTGGGGGAACTTAAGCCCTTCAGCCACCCCGCCTGCGAAAGACATCTTGCTCACTAAAAGTTCAATTTAATTGTCGCGAAATACCGTCGTTGAGGCTATCCATTATTAGATACTTGCAACAACACTGCGCTAAGATGTCGAATCATTGTAGGATAAAACTATCCCGACGCTTGGTCCACGGGAAATAACATTATCCCTTCCCGGTCATTAATTTTATCTCTAGTGGCACCTGAGGCAACAATGACGGTTTCCTTGGTAATTATCGAATAGAGAGCGAAATATCCGATAAATTTCGAAATAAATGAAAAATGGGAGTTGTAATCGACCGCATGTCATAAACGAATCGCGAGACAGAGAAGGATTAAACCTTAGTCGAATCAAGCCATTGCTACGGAAATATTTGGCGAATCCAGAGGGTGGCACTGCCTTTTAGAGCCAGCCAATGGCCTAAGGAATAAACTTCAGTGAAATCATGACAGCAAAGTATTTCGGTGATGGCAAATACCTTTGTCACAAAAATTTAGCAAATTTATCGCTTTGTGGTAGAAAACTGTGACTAAAAGATTGCGACTTTCAGCAAAGTATGTACATCCTTTAGAAAATTGTCTTAACATTCCCTCTGGAAAATTCTTGTTGTTAAAAATACCACTCCAGAATTGAAAATATTATAAAAAATCTCTTTTTTTGAATGAATGAACTTTGGGAAATTTAAAACTCGCGTAAACCTATTATTGGTTTCGGGCATCGAACCTGGATCCTCCCGATGATGGGAATAATCTACCCTGGGCTTCCTATTGTGTAAAGAACTATCAGAGTTTACTCCGCACCTTCGCAGTAAAGCATTTACGGTAAAGAAGATGGACTTGCGGAGGGAAGGACGCAGCGAAAATTGTGTAGGTCCTTAAAGTTAGCTCGCACTTCAAAGGAGCGTTGGTTTAGAATTTAAACTCGTTTACAAATTTATAATTTATCAACAAGTATTAATGATGGGAGAAAGTTACTTTAAAAGGAGTCCGAGGGCCAATGTCTGCCGGTAAAGTCATCAACCCAAAGGCTGGTTTGAAACTCAACCCCTCAACCATCAGCTAAAAACCTTTGAAGAGTGATTGAGGCTTACTAAGGTGAGAAGTGAGGTAGTTTACAAATGCTTTCCTTACTGAGCCAGAATGCTACGAGAGGAAAAGGTCTATATAAGTTTAATGACAATGACCCTACGAATAACACTTTTTGAAGATTTTTTTATATATCTCTGTGCCCCTACAAACATCAATTTATAAGACAATTACAGTAGGTAGTGGGCTTCAAACAACAATGGACGAACACACACGACCATTCCCTAACAGAAAAAATAGTTTAATTAATGATTTTTAGAGGAAAAACATTTTCCTCTCTCATGTAGCAAAAGACAAATGAAGTATATTTATATCATTAAACAGTATCTGAAACTACGTGGCCAATAAGGTTGAGAAACTGTTGCATGAAACCTCAAGTTGTGGTTTCAAGGCTTTTACCTTCAATGGGCCTCTAATGACCCTTTGAAATAATAGTAATTGGAATAATCCGCTCTTAGGTCATACAAACTCGAATATTTTAAATAATTTTAACATGATCATACTTGACTTAAAGGTTTAATGTTAAAAAATATTAATAATATTCGAATATAATCGTAAGCTAATAAATCTAAATATATAAAAACCGGCATTTATCTTAAAAAAAAGGGCGATGTTTGCGTATTTGGAGTCTGTGGCGAGAGACAGGTTATTCTTCCCATGTCGGGCGTTCGGATTTCAAGAAAGCGTTCGGCATAGTAGCATTGTTAAAGGTGCTTCGACTGCTTTGGTCGTTTCGCACGTTGGCCCCCACCGGGAATCGAACCCGGGACCGCTTTCGCTGAAGTCGAACGCGTTGCCCTCTTGGCTAACGGGAGCCCCGAAAGTGTTCGGATTTGGAGGCAAAATTTACGAATTTTTTCGTTCGGATTCCACTTTGTTCGAGTTCTGGGGCTTTCGGATTCCATTACTAATACATACTAATACATTACTAATAAAATTCATTAAAATACTTCACGTGTTTCACTGCAAATACACGAAGTGGGAATCCCGCGTCACTTTATAGGGTAGATTCCTGCTAAAATATGTTTTCCATCATCAATCTTATCGATGTATTTTCAACTATCAACATAAATACTTACGGAATTATTATTTTGACCCAAAAACTGAGGGCTACCTTAGGTAATACGATTGTTTTGTATATTACGGGGTACCATGATGTACATACCATTTTGAGGGACATTCACCCAAACGATATGCGAGAGAATATATAGCATTATTTCTTGGAATTCGTTAAGAAAACCGATCTGTACAATTTTGTTTGATTTTTTGATGCGATTTAACCTGCCTTTCCATTAAAACATAGTTAATTTTGAGTAGGTTTCGTAGGTTTTTCACACTCCCCTTCTTGTAGGTGCTTTTCTACTGTGGTGTATTTTTTCCTAAGTTTCTAATTTAGTTTTTTAGACCCACAAAGTAGTTTTCTTCCTTGCACTTTCTTCAAGCTATCTCTTTTAAACTTCATATGACGAAGGGTTAGATGTAAGAAGAGACTTGATAGTCTCAATCTCGCCCTAATAAATTCGCATTATTGTAATAATTATTATCAAATCTTCGGAGAATTTCAAAACGGAAAATATACGTGCCAATATTACACGCGATTCGCTAGTCCTAACCAATAATCGTATGCAGCTCATGAACTAATATTTGCCAACGAGTGGCGTTCCTCTTCACAACACAACGACCATAGAAATATTGACGCATCTCTATCAAAGTAAAACCACACCGAATCAACTGACAGATCGAAATCCCCAAAGGCAAACAACTGCACCCAACAGTCCCTTTTCCCATCCGGAGTGGGCGTTGAATAGCAACCGGGAAGTCACAAGGGCACTCCGCAGTCTCTTCTCCCGTCACGGTCACCCTAACATCGCGAGTCAAAAACTCCGCGGCGGTTTTGTCATGCACCTCCGTTCGGATTCTGCGCAGATGGTCGACCAATCCCCATTCTCTGAGCGGAAAGATATGCCCTCACTCCACCGGGAGCCTCCGCAGTCTCGGAAACCCCTCCTCCGGCACATCCCTTCTTTTACGCCACGAGGGTCCTTCGCTTCGCCGTGGAGGGAAGTGGGGAGGCAGAGTCCCTTCCGCTCACATATCTTGGTCGCTCGTCAGAGGGGCGCACGGCTTAGAGTGGGTAGGGTCGAAGGGGGGCTCTCCATACACTCCGAGGTCCCGCGTTCGATGCCCCAAGGGGAAAAGTCTATACTTACTGTATCGGAGGAAGGCGTGTGGTATTTCGTATAGTGCTTTTTCCAGTGAGGCGAAAAAAACTTCGGAAACTTTTCCCGGAGACCCTATCGGGCGCCAACTTGGCTAATCACCCCTCTCCAGAAAGTTCGCGCGCTTCCAAGTGTAGTCGGAGGAACTGAAGATCGGTGAAAACGTCGTTAAAAAACTTTAAAATATTTCAACGCTTGTATCCTCGAATAAACCATCGAGTGCTTCCTGGAATATCTCTCGATTTATTCAGTGACAACAGCATCGAGGCTTGCGTGAAAGCGGAGACTTGTCGCCTACACACACCTGTCCTGTTTGAGTGACACTCCTGTTGCGAAACCAGAACTGCGATTGTCACACTGAAGTCACCGACGATGAAGGAACTGCATTTTGCCTTGTGAAATTGTTTGAAAATAGGAGGGGGAGATGTGACAACTGTCCCATTTCGGACACAATTCGCAATCCGTGATTCCACCTGTTTTAAAACGGTGACTCCAGAGATATACGTGCCTACCGATTGGGATCCGTTTTGGAGAGAAACCCCTTCAGTTGTCACCGCGTTAATCGGGCTGTTACTTTTCGGAACACGCTTTTTAGCGCCACGCACTCTCAAAGCGCCGTTCGGAAGTTCGTAAAATCACCACACGGGAGCTTCCCTTTCTTTATTTAAGGGCGCCGTTAAAACACGCGGCACTTTCGGCGGCGCCTGCGGCCCATTGAGAGCTCACGCAACCTTGCTTATTCCGCCGATTCATTTTTTAAAAGGGCCCTTTTATCCCAGACGACGTGTCAGGTTATCGACCGAAGATCGAAGTTTTTCGCTCAATTTTTTTCCGCTCCGTAAAGGGTCGCATCGACAGATTGGGCGTCTGAGATAAAACCGGGCTGTGTAAAAAAGGAGTTAATTCGGGTATGGCGTTCTCGGAAACATCAGGGACCGAGTGAGGGATAATAAAACTTAATCATTTGGATCACTTTCGAGGCAATATTATCGAGCGAGGTCTCCTGACCTTGGCCAAATCTCGGCTGTTAGGTATTGTTTAAGTTTACACTTTTAGCGCGGCAAAACGAGGTGAAGTATTGGGAAGACAGGTGCAGGTAGATTCGAAGTTTTCTGCCGTCTTTCAGAGCAAATTTCCGTGTCCGGTTCGCCGGAAGGTGTCAGATAACATCTCCCGCAGATAAGGAAACGCGTTGGGCGAGAGACACTCTGAGGGCCGTCGGGTGACCTTGTGGTGAGGAGAGAAAACGGAAAGCTTGTAAACAAAGGAGTTTATTGACACCCGCGCCCGCACGTTTTCCTTCGGGTGGACGCTGTAGACTTGGGTTTTTCCGGAGGCCTCCGCAGGACTTGCCTAAACATGGATGATCCTTCAATTCGTTGGAGGTGCACTTTACGTTGGGAGTGGAGCACCGGAGGCTTGGGCGACTGAGTCGGCGGATGGAAGGCGGGGGAACGGTCGTCACCTTAACCAGCCGCGGGGCATACGAAAGTATTTTTTTATAACTCGGCCTCGTCTGACCGCTTAGAGCTTCCCTCTCGCCATCCGTCTCCCGACCTTGAATCATTTCTTCTTCTAAAAAAAGTTGCAAATCCGGATTGTTTTGGGCAGTTCAGAACCGCGATCGCTAAGGCGGTATTTACTTTGATTGCTCATATGTTTTCAAGTTTTGTTTCCTTCGCGAGAAGTTGTTATGACTGTTTGTTTGAAAGACGGACGTTGATGTTTCTGGCCTAAAATAAATCAGGACAAAGGCCTAATATGACTTGGTAGTGATAAATAGGTAGGTAAATGATTCAATCAACTACGTCATTTTAAAAAACCTTAAATCCCTTTGAAAGGAGACGAATACTTTGCATCAATCTCTGAGATTAAACAAAATATTCGAATTCGTTTTTCCTCTTTCGATAGTAATCTCTCATATTTGAAGGTAACTTATCTACACTGAGAACTCTTTTCTTGTACATCGAAGAGATATTATTCATAAATAACGGTTGGTTTATACCTTTAAATTCATTGACAAAGAATGTTACAGAAGCTTAAGTTTTAAAATTTCCTTCTAATATTTCATGCGTTCAGAGAGATTCGTAGGCGATCTTTAAGGAAGCAGAAACCACTGGTGAAACGAAAGTTGTTTTCCTCTGCAAATTTAAAGTTTCCCGCAACTATCATTCGGTAGCGCACAGGAGTTAGAACACATACGCATATTAATATTAGGATAATTTCTTTCTTAGTTTGTGTCTGCTTGAAGGTTGCGTGGGTTTGGATGTGACGCACTCCCTCCTTTAAAGAAATTGCAAGTAGGCCTGTTTGGACCAATGGCACCTCTTTCTTATTGCTGAATATTCGGCGCCCATTACCTGATCTTCCACTTTGCTTGGAAGAGAGCGAGTTTAGTCATCCATCTTACCTTTATTCCCCTTCAAGCTCATTGAAGGGCAAGTGACGTTACGAGTACCGCCAGGTAAATTCCCAGCGACCATTTAAATTTCGACCTTCCTCCTCCCCAATCAGAGTTCCTGCGTGAGCGCCCATACTTCCTCCAATCCATCAACTTTCGGTTTCCGCAAGGTACATCTCTGGAACCCATTTAGTTTTCCGATCTTTACCACCTTCCCATTTTTCACATTTCCACTTGATTCCTTACCCTTTAGACCCCTCCTCCTAAAGCATTAACGTTCCTTCCATCTGACCTCCTCCTCCTCCATCAAGAGGAGCTGAGGATATAATTACCGTGGGCGTAGTTTTCAACGGGAAGGCCCGGGATGTGCGAGGGAGGCAACGGCGGTGTTGTGGGCAATGAAGAGCCTCCTGGAGACGTCGTGGTGGCGCCGGCGACCCCCGTGGAACGCTGTAGGTCTCCTTTTCGCACAGGGTGAGTTTCATCATTTTCTTTATTGAAGCAAATGGTTTGCAAATTTCAGCGTAACAAACGGAAGTATGTCGAATCAATTCGGAATTCACTCTGCAGTAGTTGCTAATATTTTCATCTACATTAACCCGCTTATCGCAAGGGAATCCAGAGAGGGATGATGGGATCGACCTCCTTTTTATAATTTTACTAAACAAGCTATTTGCTTAGGGCAAGACGATGTGCTCAAACTAATAGCAAAGTGTTCCCACTGTATATCGACTTCTATTACATTTTTCACGACTAAAAAGTAAGTACAATTTTAAAAGTATTTGAGAGAATTAAAGCCTTTATTTTTGTAAATTTAAGAGAACTTTATAAAGTGCCGCTCTTAGATGATTTCACGGCATTTTTGGGATTTATGGACCCCCTCCTCTGTTACTAAGTGTCCTATGGAGCTTCATACTTTACGTAAGTGTCGCAAATCTCCCAATTTCCTCCCCCCCTAAAGTGTGATATAATTTAAGGACGGCTCCTAAGGTATTTTCCCAACTGTTCCTCTCCTATCGACCTTATCAGGGTTTCTCAAAACCAAGAAATCGCTCCATTTGTTTCTTTTATTGCCGTAGCGTATCGTTCAAGGAAAGAGCAGGCTTTGAAACTACGTGTATTTATCTTTGCCTCTATTTGTTTCACTTACGTTTTCTAGGATCGGCGGGGGTTGGATGTTACCTAATAAACCTTCTTTAAATGTGATATCTCTTACTATATACTTATTCTTATAAATAAAGTACTTATGTAACAACCACATCCAAGATAATCTTGGATGTGGAGATCTATCTTGGATGCGGTTGTTACATAAGTAACTCGTTATTTTACTATCTCGTTTCTTCCAGACTCCCAACCTCGGAAGGCATCTAATTTAGGCTCCATTTACATAGCGATTTTAAATAAAAGTATAATCTTGCGCTGCATCTTCTCTAGTTCATGGATGCAGGTCCGCAGGTCTTCAGGATTCTATGTAGTATATTAAGCTTAATTACAGCAAAGTTTCATCTCTCAGTTACTTTCATAGAAGTTACAAACAAATTACTTTATCATCATGCTTTTCACTTGAATCACCGCAGATTTTTGGATGATTGTCCTCTAGTAAGTTATCTCGTAGTTTACTCATGTAATATTTCATGAACTTGACGAATGTCGTGCATATTTTTCTAATTATAACACGGGGTGCCCTGACGAAATTTATTTATAATTATTTAATTTATTGGCCATAAAGAATTTGATAAATATACAGTTTTAGTTTTTACTCGAATACGCTTTGAATGTGGAATTTTTCCAGATTGGATGGAAGCAAACTCACACCGTAATTCCGTATCTACGAGACTTTATTACGACCTATTTTCACGAATTATTTTACATTTTCATCTCTTCTTTCAAAATACACTCCAAATTACACTACGTTATTTTGAAATGTAGCCTAGGTAGTAATCAAGTCTTATATATCTGAAATAACAAAGGTTTTTCATCTCTGCAATACGAAATACCATTTATTCACAATAAGTTGTAGTCGGCTCTTTCGTCTCATTTTAATGAAACAACTAAATCTTTAGAGTATTAAAAAGAAATTGTTTCAAAGATCTTTTATCGCAACGCGCAAAAAAACAATGCAGGTTTAGCAGCAAAGCCGCATCATCAGGTGGAAAGCAAAGTAGCCCTAAAATATTTATTTTCTTTGATTGTTATTTTGGTCGTTTTTCAGTTCTTTTCTCAGAAGCATAGAACAATGATAAAAAGACTCTATTGAAGGGCGAGATTGAGACTGAATAGTCTCTTCTTACATCAAACCCATAGTCATTAGAGATAGAATGAAAGAGGTATTGGGAGTTGAACTAAAGAAAAGCAATAAAAGAAGGAACTAATTATGTGGGTTAAAAAACTAAGACTAAGTCTATTTAAACCTAATTTTAAGTTCAACAAACCTTGGATTTGTTAAACTTAAAATTAGGGTTAAATTATTCTTAAGTGACAAAATCCATTATTTCGGCCTCAACTTTGTGGTAGCTCTTCACGAAGAAAAAGGAATAAAACGAATTGTACACCTTACCGCAGTATTTAATTGTATTTATTAAATCCTGTGGTAACGTGAAAAAGTTGTTTTTATTTCTTTTAAATGAATTCTTGAGTGATTCAAGCAACAATTTTAACCGGTGTGAGGCAGGGGGTGTAGACACCACTCGCCGAAAGGCGGCTTACAGGGTATTTATATAGGTGTATAACACATAGCAGGTTAGATTTATTTGATTTTCACTGATTTAAGATGTTTGATAGTATCTGCTACTGTGCCAATATCTGAAAGAAATCGAACATAAAAAAATACATAATTGAGCGAAACAATGTCTTGTCACGAAATTAGGTTGCATTTATTAAATTGGTTACTGACGTTACATTCAAAATGCGTGAAATAACAAATTACTTTCCATTATTGCACATAATGAAGCGATATGTGTCTTTACCTCTGGCCGTAGTGAATTTCCTCTTGAGAAAAAGATGTCCCCTTCAAACGTGTTGAGAAAGGATCGATGGAACCAGAGTGACTAATGAGAAATATGAGGAGAATGTGAGTTCTTGCAAAGGGAGAAGGAGAAACAACAGATTGAATTCGTAAATTAGAATCTGAAGAGATGCACTCAGCTAAAAGGATGTGTATGAAAATATGTATAGATTTGTTTGAAGAGATAACTGTACACAAGGGTAGGAGAGTTTGGATATGTATCGCTGATAAACAAAGGAAATAATCTAATAATACTTACCTTGAGAGGGAATAAAGAGATATTTATATATTTATGTACGAGATTGTTCATGATGTTCCCAGAATCACGCTTTACCATTTTTGGGATTGTTTCAAACTATAATTAAACTGACCGATATAATTTGAATCACTTCTTGACAGTATCTAACAATGGTAAGTTTCTACATCTACATATGTACACTGCATACTGCCTTTCGGAGTGTGGCAGTGGGTGCATGCACCTTGACCCTAATCGATTACTTTCGCGCATCGTTCGCAGAAAAAAACATTTGAAACTTGTTCTAGCATCTATTTCTCTGATTTATCTCTCAGAATATGAACTGCCTATGTAACATGGAGGACGCACAATATCAGCTACATCTTCTTAAGATATACCTTCTCTAAACTTATTAAGTAAATTAAGCCTTTGTTTAACTCTTCCAGCTTCTAGAGATTCACATCCTGCGTCCTGAAGAATTTGAGTAACAATCACTGATTTCTCGTAACAATTTTTTACGCAGCGTACAACCTTTTGCTGTACTTTTTCTAACTCTCAAATTAAACACTTGCTTTATGAGTTCTCGCACGCGACAATGACGCAAAACGATTGCTTTTTGCGAGCGACAATTGCGCGGCAATTTAGCGAATGCCATACCCATTAATGTATTGTATTGATTTACATTAATTTGTGCAAGTGATTTTGATTATCTTCTCCCCATTGACTCTAATTTGACCTCAGAGTCCATATCGACGCGCCACAAACTCCTGAGGATCTATATGGACCATTTCGGAGACCCCTGTTCCAGATCATTTTTACGGCTGATGCTTTCCGAGGGAGTGTTTATTTTCCCTTTTCCGTTCACACCTCCGCACACACATCGCACTCATAGTTTACGAGTCAGAATCTGTAAGCAATCTCGGAGTCATGACGCAATTAGCAAGTTCAACTGCAAGCGCTTAGGTCATGGGTTAGATTCTCGCTCAGGTGATTTTGAGGTCGTGCGGGCGTCGAGTAAATTAAGATAATCAGAGTAAATCGGTTACCTTGCAAGGATATATCTGTTCAGTTTTCATCATTGTTTGAAATTCATCTTTAAGGGATTTTTTTAATTTCCAAATAAGATACGGGGGTGAAAAAAGTCTAACAGGACCTGGTCTCGAATCAGTATCTTCCACTTACCGTGTGATTGCTCTATCCAATAGAGCTAACGCGTCAGAACAGAACTGTAATGCCAGGAAGTGGAAGATCCGGGTTCGTGTAAGATTTTATTAAATATCCGCTTCTCCTTGGGAATATTTTTATGCGCACACCGTAATGTGCACAGTTAAATTTCACCATTTACCGTGAATTGTTTCAATTTCCATTTGAATATTTTCTCATAAACCGGTCGTTTTTGATTGACAAACTATGCCACCTAAAACGACACGCCCTAACGATCAAAGTAATTTCATCTCTCGTGGGTATGTTTACCTATAACTCAGGAACCAAAATTCCCACAACTTTCAAACATTCGTTTTTAAATGAATATCCTTTATACAATTTTATTGATTTTTTAACCCCTGTAAAATAGACAAATGAACCAAATATGTACGTACGTATATTGAAGTTTAATAGTTCATTTATTATTATTATTATTAGATACAAATAGACTTACGACTCCTCATAGAAACGTGAATAGACTGTAAGTTTAAACTACCTGTATTTATATTTATCAAAAATCATTTTTAGATATTCTTCTTCACTTTTCTTTTCAACAGAAATGAAAAATCACCTCAGCTCATTTAATATTCAAACGCATCATATGATTTAAGCTGAGGTGTAGCCAGGATTGGTCTCTGTGGGGGTGTTCTGAGCCACGAAGTAACCACTAGGGGCTCCCGGATAGCCAACTGGGCAACGCGTTCGACTTCGGTGAAAGCGGTTCCGGGTTCGATTCCCGGTGGGGGCCCACGTGCGAAATGACCTAAGCTGTCGAAGCACTTTTAACAATACTACTACTACTACTAGTAAACACTATATTGCCTGTATTCCCGGGGCAGGCAAATTTCCGCTCTAAATGTAACAAATGGAATCACATTATTATTTCCATATATTCCCTGCGAGTCACCAATGGCGTGTGTATATGTAAATATTTAAACAATTACAATTTACCCTCAATAGCCTTGATTAAAAAATCCCTTTTCGCTCGGGGAGGTTGACACCCAACCCAGTTATGCCACTAATTTAATAGATTTATATAAGGATGCTGCGCAGTGAAGTATAAACACACTAAGACAGGTACAATAGTTGGCGTTAAGTTTAGTTAATTCTTAATTTAATTAACGATTAGGATTAACGGGAAGTTTTATTACTGCACTATAACGAACTGCGATTTCATAAATAATTGCTGCGACAGGGTTTGCGATTTTAGGTTCATTGTTTCATTCTTAAATTCGTCTCTGGAAAGGGTATGTGGGTAACGGCACATGTTACTGGTGATTAAAAGAAATAACTTGCTTATTTTGATTTGTGTTAAATTTTCAGTATATTTTTACTATGGCAATCTGTAGTTAGCGCAGATTTTTCTCACGTCTCGGTTAGATATTTATTTATTTTATTTATCATTCCTTCAGACTACTAATAGGCACCAGGCCAGGTGGTAGTCATTGTTGGCATATACTTTACGCATTATACATTAAGGTAAACGTATTATAGAAAGCTGCCGAACGGCACTCCCAATTGCTCACAAAAAGCTACTTTACACCTTTTTGTTGCGCAGGTGATTTTCCATGGCTTTTACATATTAGAGATGTTCAGTGATGCTACGCCACACTGTGTTTTGATGTTATTTTAGTTTTAAATATCCCGGAAGCTGCAAATCTTGAATCCTGGAATATTTGTGAACGTCCTTCGTGTAAAGGAAACGTAATGTTGGATGGAAAAAGACATTTATATCTTGATATCGAGTATTATTACACTTGTATATCTAGATTTCCCAAATAAATATGTCCATTTTCTGTGAAGAAATCAGTGTTATCCTTGTGAATCATCCTTTGTGTTCCACCTAAATTCAGCCCTACTTAGGCTTTCTCAGTCTATAGAACACCAATCGTATATATGGTAAACATTCTTATGATACAATGGCTTTTGGGCATTCTGCAAAGGGATCATTGCCAATGCTCAGCGTTCCCTCCACGCTGCACCGTAAGTCCATTGGAGGGGAAAAACTTCAAGGTGAGGGAAATCTAGAGCATCCACAATCTTTCCTACTCGGAATTACCCATCGTACACTAATGTTTGCCATGGTTACTTTTGGTTGTCAACGGTGCTATAGGAACCTAATTAGTGTTGATTTATGGGATCACACGGAAGTATATTTTAGAATTTTATTTCATAACATGAATTAGTCATATTATTTTCCCGGATAATATGACTAATTCATGTATATGTGTACTAAACACATCGAAAGCGTTCAATGTTCGATATCAAATATATTCGTAAGCAAACTATTTATATTAACGTTAACAATAGGTTGTACTTAGCGAGAGCACAACAATCGACTTCAGCGAACTGATTACTTCCACTTTAAAACAATGGGAGATAAAAATGCTTATACTGGCGGGAGAAATTAATTTTTTAATGTGAGATCGAATTTCCGACAGACACTGCATTTGACGGAGGATCGCCACTTTGCCGACGGCTTCGGTTTTTATTCTGTCATTTACAAAATATTATAAATGTGGCTATGAAAATCAATGCCAGTCATCATTAGACCAATAAAAGACTATAGATTTGCAACATTAGACCGTTAGGTGGATAGTTTCCACTTCATTTGATAAAAGACCAGACCAGACAACGGATGTTCACAATTCCAAACGAGGTCAGCTCAGTGAGTTGTCGTTGAAATAGTCGTCGGTCAAACGAGAGGATACTCCTTGAAAACGACTAGTCCTAGCATCTAATTCTCCTGATAGAATACATGATCGGCGCATTTATCCTCCACTCCCTTAATATGTGATCATTTATGTCGCTACACGATTTATATTATAAACGTTCATATTTAGTTGCGAAAAATATATTTATACATATCATTTTATGTTATGCCCATGCGATGATAATGACTCTCTAAAGTAATGTGAGCCATTGGTTTAACTTATAACGATAATTTACTGTGTCAGCATACTGAATATGCCCCAATGTATCTGATGCTAGATTACTCATACCCATTTTCTATGTATACAGAATGTGGATGATTAATTGCTGCTGATGTTTGGTGACCAATGTAAGCTGGGAAACGAAATTATCAAACACTGGCTTTTCGTTGCCTTACAAAATAATTTTTACCTGCAAATCAGGAAACGAAATAAATCAGGTCTTGGTATTTAATTTCAAGAAGCAGCGAATTCCATTTTGCACCCGGGCGGTAGATAGACTGGGCGCGGCCCAACGCACAATAATACTGCATTACATCATTTTAGAGCAAATTTTATCTATCTCAAGTATGATATATGATTCTCAATTTATACCAAGGAGCATCTCGGTAAGAAGTAAAGGTAGCTGTTAATATTTCAACGTAATTCTCAACTTAACCTTCCTAAAATTATCTAACTCAATAAGGTTTCAGCGAAATACATATACTAAATGGACTAGATAATTATAAAGTTAAAATTAATTGCAAAAAAACATAGGAACTGGGCTACTTAATGATTAAGTTAAAACGCCACTTGGTAGATGGAGGATGGGATTGAATCAAACAAAGTCCAAGTTTGATTCGTTTAGGGAAAAAATGCCCCAACGAAGTTCTTCGTAATAAAAAAGGTCTTTCTTAAATCGAATCGCCTTATCTTTCCCTAGAGCAATGCTCTAGGGGAGAAGGTTAGGGTAGAGGGAGAAACAAAGTTAGGGATGGCCGAGATAAGGCACAAAAGTAACGCTTTTTGCTTTGCATAAAATACATTAGACTGGGGATCAGTTCAGATGGCGAAGTTTATGAGAGTGAAGTCAGTATATTTCAGAGAGGATTTCATACCCAGGAATTAATGTGATCTGCTTGATGCAGGGTTGCTCGGGAAGTTTTTTGATCTAGCGGTGAGGAAGGAAGAAAGGTATGGCCGTGCTCTCAGGTGAATTTCTAATTTAGAACTCCTCGTGACGCACAAATAAATTAACTAGATGAAATCTTCACCGTGCCCTGGTGGGAATTAAAATCTATTTTCTAAGGCAGATGTGGGGAACCTGAAGCCATTGGGTCAAATTCGGAGTGTAGCGGTCTTTTTCGCTTTTTGTTATTAACTTAAGCTCTTTAACTGTCATAGATTTTATGCATCGATTAATACATCAAGAGAAAAATTAGAAAATATTGTCTCTGGAAAAAGATATTTGGAATAACTCAACACGCATTGCAATAAAACTGTTAACTCATGAGTTATTTTTAAATTTTAACATCTTTATCGGACATATTAGGCATATAAAGAAGGAAACAGAGTGAAACAGTATTCAAATAGAAGTAATGCATTACAAATTAAAACCGATATTATGTGAAAATAGAGCATTAAGTAAAACGCTGTAGTACATAACGGGAGAGGGATTAAAACCAACTTCAACATTTTACAACAGAATTCTAGTCTTTCTAGACATAGGTTTCAATGCATGGCGTCGTGGATGGTAAACATTCTGTAGTAACGTGTAAAAGTTGTTTTTATTCCTCATGACGAAGAGATGTCACAAATTTAAAGCCGAAAGTGTCAGTGTACTACAGCGGATTCAGTATAGTACAACATATACATACATAATGCTACCTTGCATTAAAAATATTTATTTATAAAAATATAGACTAATTAGATTGAATTAACTATGCTAATAACATGTCACTAGTATCACATAATTATCACAATCTTATATAAAAGTCCCTCTCAGCCTAGAGGTCGTCTGGAGTTGTAATCTTTAACTTGTAGTGTTTTTATTAGCTCGGCGTGAAAATGAGATATTTTAATCTTCTTACTTATACAATAACAATAATCTTTTAGCCTAATTTTTAGTTCAGATATAGTTTCTATATTGATTTTATTTATCAGATTTAACAATTTTGGCGCAGTTACTTTAAGCTTTCTATCATCTCCTGTAATACATCTTAGGGTAGTCACGTAAGCCTGTCGGATTGTCTTAAAATTGTCAAATGATCAGATTCTCATAGTATATTGCATTTTTCACCAAAATACCAAAATTTCACCAATCAATATATAACCAAAAGATTAAGCCAAGCGTAAGATATTTAGCGTTTTGCGGGCCGTCTCTAATAAATTAGTTCTGGATTTATGTTTTAGTTCCTGTACAACTGTGTTCCCGTTTTACAACCTGTAGAGAGTTTCAGCAATTCGATTTTGGGCTGTTTAAAGTAATTTTACGTGTCATTACATTGTTGAACAATCAAACTTATTGTTACAATGGGTAAATATTGTCTTCGATCTTTCCTGCTCTCCCTAATTCCCCTTTGCCACAGTTGTTTACTTTGTTGTTCTATAAATAGCTGGTTAATCTCCCTACCTCCCCTTTGCCTTTGTTACTTGATCTATTAATGGCGTGTTTAATTTGTGCACTCCACAATGTTGATAATTCACACCGTTCGATATATAAGTCATGGGAAAAACTTCCGCCACTTTCTCTTTGCAGACTAATTTTCGTGGAAAACTGCTGAAACCCTTGAATTTCAAAACATATATATTCATTCCGCATTTAATTACCATGTTATTAAACAAACGATCTCTTAATTGATCAACATACCCCAATATCCCTTGGCTTCCAGTAATGTTATTTATAGCAGGGGCGTAGCCAGGATTTGTCTCTGGGGTAGGGGGTTCCGAGCCATGGAGTAAACACAAATTTGCCTCCATTCACGGGACAGCCAAAATTTTCCCCTAAAGATGGCATCAGATTTATATTTTGTAAATTCCCTGAGAGTCACCAGTGGCTTGTGAAACCCAAAGCCCTCCAAGCTACGCCATTGTTTATCGTGTTCATCTATTTCAACGTGGGGTACGATTACGTAGCTTTTGTAACTAGTGATATCTCCGAAATTCGCGATAAATCCGCCATCTTTACATCCATTCACATGTATCCGCCGTGTAAACATTACGGATTTATCGCGAATTTCGGAGATATCACTAGTTACAAAGCTACATAATCGCACCCCTGTCATCGCCTCCGTTAGCTCATTCTATCAGTAGTATATTCCACTTTATCGTCCACGCACCGTATGTTTACTTCTCTTCGTAACTCACCAATTTTCGGTTGAACCGGTGCTGGGTCAATATCGCACAATGTATGTATCGCCTCTGCCCACCCTTTTCATCTGTCTGGAAGAGAAAGCTTATTTCCGAAGATAGAACCATTTCAGTTTTAATTACTTCCTTATCTGGTCGCTATTCTTGTTATTATTTCTGTCGGCGAATCGGTCGTGAGGCCTTATCTAACATTTCGCTCGGAGGGACAGAACACGATTGCTACCATTTATAAGCTATTCTCATCGTTATATGTTTACCGTTAGCAGCTTTAGGGGATTTGATCCAAATTTATCCTTCACGAATCAAATTCAGCCTGAATTTTTGTAATCAACGAACAACTTTCTGAGTTTCCCTTCACTTATTTATTTATTTATTTAAGGATTACCCGTCGCGATTAGGTCGTGGGACCCGGTGGCAACGGTTGAGGGGGTGCAAAAACAATGTACTAACTGTCCGGCATTCGCCCAAAGACGGGAGCAAAACCCCTCCAAAAACCTCCCGCTTAAAAAGGAAGAAGAAATGGGTCTGGTTGTCACTGTTTTCTTCAACGAAGGTTTTCCTAATTACATTGAAAAATATGTTTCGGTTCCGGCAAAATGGCGTTCTGATAAAAATATATTAAAAAAGTGCGTCGGCCGGGAATCGAACCCGGATCAACTGCTTGGAAGGCAACTATGCTGACCATTACACCACCGACGCTTCCATCAATACAAATCTTATGAAGTCGATTTATGCTTATGAGGATGATGATAATTGATAAATTTGGTTTTGGATTTGCATTTGACTGCTGGATACCCTTCATGCCAATTACCCTTATCGTGATAATTAGGCTACATCTGGGTTCGAATCAAGGACAGCTTTCACCGAAGAGCGCTCCACCAATTAAGATTTGAGGGAGCTCACTTGTTATCAATTAATACATTTAATATTTCAATAATATAATTATTTCAGTAAAGCGATAATTATACCTATAGTACCTTTCAATGGACAATGTTGCGGTTTATTTAACTCTTAATTAACTCTATCGATTAATAGAAGCGTGAACTCAAATAAATAAATAAATTAGTCGTGACGTATCTAACTGGTCCTAACTAGTCGAGTAGGCTCCTATTGACCGGGTGCATAAAATCGTACACTTAGCCATGATTATGCCAAGTGAAAGTGGGTTATCGTACTATTAAATTTGAACGATTAAAGAATTAATCTCAACTGCGAATTTTATTTACAAAAGTTTTCTTTATTATAGTGGAACTACAAAGATTAGCAAATAGATAATACACTCAGATTAACAAGGATGAATACGTTGTATTGTTTAAAGACTGTTCCGATTGTTTCATTTCCATCTTCTTTAATTATTTACGTTTTTTGTTGCTGTTTTAATTTCAATAATATCGACGTTGTTAATTGTAACGAATACAAAGGAAATTTCAACATCATCGTCTTTTATTGCTTAAGACCATCATGATATTCGTGGCTGTTGAAATTTTGATGCTCTATTGATTGCGACATTCTGAGAACTCAATTTTCAACAATATCGGCGTCATTGATTGTGACTCATTTTAACGACCACAAGCAAGCAAGTTTATAAATATTCCATTTTCTACTATTGAAGACTATCGTGATATTCGTCGCCTTTGGAATATTGATGTCTTATTGATTGCTTCACTCTGAGAAAATCGCCATAAACCTCCATAAACCCTGCCCAGTATATGGTTCCCTTGCGAAATTGTCTGGACGAATTTAGTCGAAACTCTTCTATTGTGAATAAAAGCTTTTAGAAACCACTCTAAATTTGTGCTGCGGATGGTCAGTCATGATAAATGAAACACCATCCTTTACCTATGGCGTGTCTGGAATCATTCTATAAGAAGTTGTTAATTAAAAAGAAACATTCTAAAACTATTTGACTGAAATGTTCTCTGAGATTTAATTATCCGAGGAAATGAATTTAGACATCAAAAAACAGGTTTCCATTAGCTACCGGGAAATGTCAGAATCTGTTCCATTACTGCAGGAAATTTTCCTCTCGATGAGGAATCACTCTCGTCTTGGGAAGTTTCTAGATTCGCCCTGGAGCCATCAACTCATTTAACTCGTTTAGGGAAGCATCTGGCAACCAAGTTTCTTCCTAATGATGTTGTAGATTTTTTCGCGAAAATATCAGGATCTCGGAAAACTTTGCTGAGGAGTTTCTCCGAACGTTATATAAGACCCGAGCTACACTTAGGTGTAGATACCTTATGCCTTCTACTAAAGATAACCTACTTTCGTACGACTACGGAAATGTTCGTTACTGGAAGTGTGGCATTTTTGGATGGATAGTGAAGTCGTTATCAGTGTTCTATTGTTACGCCAGGAGAGAGAAGTGCAAGGTGGCCATTGTTGTCGAACGTAGTACTCTCCTCTTTGCATACGACATTGTTGATTTGATTATTGCTTTTGCTGGTACTAACAACAAAACTTATATCGGAGTAGTTCTCAGTTCTTTATTGTTAATTCCCATTGTTACGTTCCTTTGAGCGGGAATAGGAAGTAGGCAATTGTTGCTGAATACCATATCCTCTTCTTTATTTGCGGCATATATTGATTGCATTTTTTGCGTTATAACAAAGCTTATTTGGATGTTCTAAGCCAAATGAAGAAGTTCTTTATCTTACTCTTTCAGATGTGCTCTTCACAAACCTACGCAGAAAGCATTGTTTTCAAGATAATAATCCGTTTAGCTAAAAAAATTTGTTTCCACCATCGCTAATTTGATAATTTGATAATACACATAAGAGTGCTGTAATTTCTCTGGTCAATCAAAAATAAAACATTGTATCTGACTCTATCTTGCATGAGTTATAGTTTGCTTGAATGTGTAAATTGCTCGACCTTTTCTATTTTCAGGTTTAACCATATGAAATTTTAAATTTAGCCTTAAAATATGCCTCAGTATTATATTTTCTCAGAAGTAAAAAAAACAAGTATCTTTTTTAAATTATAAGAGAATTTATAATGTGTATAGTATTTCATGTCTCGCGACAATGTTTCTACATCCTTTTTTAGTTTTATAGCGAACATTAGGTGAAGCAAATACCAGGGTACTATAGAAAAAAAAACGAGATTAATTTTCATTGTATTACTAGTGAAGGAAGGGGAGAGAACCTTTTCGCACTAAAACTATCAGACAGCGCTTGAATTGCATATAATCAAAACATCTATCGTTCAAAATTTCCTTGAATCAAAATTGCAATTAGGGAGACAAATTCTATGAATAAGGCAGCTAAAATAGATAAATTTCCGTAGATGCTTTACCTCATCTGATATGCGAGATCGAGAAAAAAATTAATTGGTCTAATTAATAATTAATAATTAATAATTAAGAGGAGAAAAGGCACAAATCAGCATGAAAGGTTCGGGACAAAGGTTTCCCACATCTCTTCCGAACCTTGATGGTATGTTGCTGTTACATATTATGGCCAAATATGCTACTATGATGGTTCGGTAAATCATTCAGTACTTTGGATCGTATCTATCCCACTCGAAACATTATAGAATATTTTATACGCTTATCTCATCGAGCGCTTACTGCTTGATCAACCACTCTTTTAGAAAAACCCAACAAATCCTCAATATCACTTCTCTTTACCATGCGACGAGAACACTTTTCGTGATATTTTGCACCACAACGAAATGAATTTAATGTTATTGCGCTACTTTTACTTGTTAACAAAAAATTAACGTAGTTGGAAAATATTAAAAAAACGAGTCATTGCGTGCCGAAAATAAACACGAGCGATATCGTGTTATCGCTATTATCGATTGTATTAGATTATCATTGTTATGATTGTATCCTATACTATATCGATTGATTGCTATTATTAGATTAACTATGCCGATAAATTTTTATGATACTGAAAATCCCATTTAATTCGGTTGTATCGATTTTTTGACATTAAGGCATTAAATTATTAAGCTCGTGGTTGCTAAGAGAAAACGGCAAAAAGAGGTCACCAATGTAACGCAAAAGCGCAACCATGACCGTGGTCGTAATGGCGGGATATGAAAATGTTTTTGGATCATTTAGGGCATGAAAAATCGGAGCGCTTCCTTCATTGAAGAGTTAAAGAACATCTCCTTCTCGGAATATCTATTCCGTCCTCCTCATTACCTCAGACGTTCGGAAAGTCTAATGCCCCGAAACACTCCTCCATCTTCGTCCCATGATCTCGAATAAATTTCCATCCCTTCCCTCCTCAGCATCAGGAAACGAATCTCATCATCTTGACTCGCGCCTTGAATTAATCCCCCATCTTTTCTCTCTGTTGCAAGAGCCTTTCAGACCCGTCCAATCAGTTCTTTCTTTTACTCCTCTCGACTTTCAGCTGTTTTTATTTCTCCATATTTTTCCTCTAAGGCGCGCTCCTGGAGCCCCATTTCACCCCCTTTTCATCGCGTTTTGAGACGAGCGCCACCTATCTAGTCAAAAAGGACCTGTTGAATGTGCAGATGGCGGTGCATTTTGTGACTGCTCTTCGTATTAAATCCCCCCTCCCGCCGCAGCCCTTTCGTTTTCTTCTGCTCGTTTGCGTTTTATTCCTTCGCATCCTGCTCCTCTTCCTTAATCTCCATCCATTAACATATTCGCGTCCATACTTTTGTTTATTTTCCCATCTCTCGGTCTGGGTGGTTATTTGGGCGATCACAGGCCTTCCACACGAGTCACTTCACTGCGGAAGATCTCTCTGAAGATATGGTTTGGTTTTTTTCGAACGAGGGAGTATTAAAAAACGAAAGAGTCACAGCATCATTCGCGAACTCAAAAGATTGTTAGAGTTGTCAAATTTAAGGATATCACCTTGCCTTTTTTGGATTGGAGCGTATATCTTTGCAGGTTTGATTAGAGTACGATGTTCTTGATTGAAGTCGTTGATCTCTTTTGTACTGAGGAGGGATGTAAATCCGAAATTCGCCTTGAAGAAAATAGTAGATTTTTTTCAATTATTTCAGTTATTTCTCTTTTAGAATAAACGAATAATTTCTTTGATGAGCACACGAAGACGATTACGTGAAATATAAGATGAAAGCACGAGGAAAATAAATAGGAGTCACTTTGAGGCATGATGGTATTTAGCCGAAATAGGCAAGAAAATTTTCTGGTAATCGTCGGAATGGACACAATTGAGCGGGTCGAAGACTTACGCAGTTAGGTGGAAAAATTACGAAATATTGAAGTAGTAAGAGAGAAGTAGTGGAGCAGCACAAACGAATAGAAAATTCTTTCTGTAGAAAGCTGATAGCCGACAGCAAATGATACAAGGTTGAATTACAGGAAATGGTACTTCAAAACTTAGATATGAACTTTTTCTGCGGATGCGAAGCATACTGTTCTATAATGTACTGACTGCAACGGCAGGAGAGAAGCAATAAAGATGTGGAATGCAGAAGAATTATAAGATATAATGGACGGAATGGATAACTGATTAAAAAATCCTTGGAAAAGCGAATGAAAGGGAAAGTCTATGCAAAACATTATCCTAACAGGAAACTCATTTGGGCACTCAATAAGGCTTAACATTTTTCTAAATTTTAATTGAATCTTCTCTTCTGGAATAAGAGAAATAGATGCGAGGACAAGTCGTTTTAGGGAATCGTCCTTTCCGCGAACGATACGCGATAACAATCACCTAAACAGGTAACTCGAACTCTTGGTGTTTACGCCCCTCAGCTGCCATCTACATCTTCATTCAACAATTAACCTATTAAAAATTCTTGACCTTTTTTGTTACCGAATAATTTATTTATTTTCGAGGACTCGTGATTCGCTAAATTTGAGAAACGAGGAGTTTGTTTATAATAGAACGTACGTTGTAATTGGAAATCATTACCAACTGTTTCAACGTAACAAAAGAATTAGAGCGGAAAAAGAAAAAACAATATGACTGTTGGTTCACCTAAAATGTGATGAAGTATCATTTTCTCGAGGGAACGTGTTAATTGACGTCGTGATGGTTCCTATTTTTAAATCCGGAAGAGAAAGTTCCACTACATCTTCCCCCAAGAAAAATCGAATCATTCGATCGATATTAAAATTCGAGATATCGATCCACATCGAGTTATTGGCGTTTATTACTTATCTCGCTCCACCGTATCTAGGTTACGAACGCACCGCTTCCTCCTCCGCCGAATAGGCAGTTAAAATTCATCCCTCGAAAACCCGGAAGTCGTCATATCACATGGGCTGACATAATTTCCCCCTCGTCACGATTCCTACGACGATTCGTAAACACTCTTCGGCGTCAAATGCTCTGCAGGTCAAATAGGGTTTGAGACCCGGAATTAAACGAACGCACGTAGTTCATAAAATGGGGTTTTCAACACTTCATCACTCTCCGTAGGTCCATGAATGCAGAAGTTCCTCAGTTTAAACCCATTTCCTTGTCTCCTTGGGGACGAAAACCTTTCTTTATGTCATTTAGGACCTTTTGTCTTTGCGTTCGTATTAGCCGTTTTCCAAGCCTTTTTCCCTCTACAGAAAGAAATTTTTCGTTAGTAATCCATCAATAACTATGCTTTCCTGCATGCTGGGCGTCTGGGCGGTCCCTCAGTATTTTCTTAAATGCTGCGCAGCCGATTTTCCGAACTCAACTGTTTCTTGAGAAATTTCAAAGGCGCAGTCATCACTTTTCATTATTAACATTCATATTCATAAACAAAGATATTCTTTGATGAAGATTAACTATGTTCTAAAATATACATTTTTATTCGTTAATAGTTTTTTGTCATTTCACCTATCCTTTATATAATCTCACATCTTTCATTATCTATTTCGAAGGTTTTTCACATCCCATTCTCTTTGTGATTATTTTCCTGCTGTGAAACGTTTTTCTTCGATAAAAAACACAGTTTCTTATTCACAACATAATTCTTTCTACTGTTTCGTCTTTTTTTTATTTTACTGAATATAATAAAAATCTTTATATTCTATAAATCTTATGTCATGTTATGCACTCTTATTTTGTATCAAATTCTGACAATGTTTACATGGGTGATGGGACTCCCTAGCCCCAACGTCGACTAATAAAGACGATTGTATTGTATAGCACAGTGATACCTCTGCTAACGAGTGACTCTGCTAACGAATTTTCGGCTAACGAAGATTTCTTCGCTGTTTTTTGGGCTCGGCTACCGAACATAGATTCGGTTAACGAATTTTTTTGTGTATGCGTGCGCTAATATAACGAAAACAAACTGTCCGGCTAATCCAGTATCTTATCTTTTCTGTCTGTATATGTGGCAAAGAAATGAGCTGACCAGATCACCTATGGGGCACTCGCCATTCCAAATGAGTTGTTCAACACAGCAAGATGTGACGCCTCATAACATAATATTTCGGTTAACGAATATTTCGGCAAACGAATATGATTTTGGAACGAATTATCCTTGTTAGCCGAGGCATGACTTTAATGTAATTTTTAGTGGTACTGCTGTATAGCTTAGTTAATTTTCCCTTTTATCTAATTATATACATACATTTCCGCTATTTCAATCCTTAACAATCAAGGCGCAGCTCCGTAACCCAAGTGCCCATTATGATTTTCTTTCGCCTAAAGAAGAAAAAATTAGAGTGGACTAAGTCAACAGCTACGTGCTATATAACCTCCTCATTGAGATGTAGTGAAAGCTGACTGTGTAAAGAGAAGCAAAAATGTTAACTGAGTGTGGTTGAAATGCACTTTATGAGGAACGTAGGCAACAAAAAAAGTAAAAGAAGTCGGTTATACCATGATAAGTTCGTGCCACTAAATGTGGAGGCTACTCGCCTTGCCCACAAAAGCATTCCCTAACATATGATAGATGCGGAATGGTAGTGTAGTGGTTAGAATACCTGCCCGGAAAGTGAGAGACTTGGTTCGAGTCCCAGTCATGTCGATGTTTTTCACACATGTAATTCCTTCTGATAATGAATAGATGTGGGGGCATAAAATGCTATTATATTGGCCAGTATGAAAGCAGTGTGCAATACGTGGAAAGTGCAGTAAAATAAAAATCATTAACTCTTATTTTTCTCAGGTAAAAACATAAAATTATTTTTGTTTCTTGCTCGTAAGGGTTTTTATGCCCAGAGCATTAATAAAAGTCATATATCTATCCATCTATTTTCCTATACAAGTGCTTGTTTGTTCTGGAAGTTGGATATCATTTGGACTATTCTGTTTTTGTTGTCCGCTTCTCGTAAAAGTTCAATTGAATTTTTATAAAACCATAGCTTTTGATTCTTAAGCCAGGTCATTCTCTACGGCAATTACCATAGATCTTCCCCTGCAGAAAATTTTTCAAATTATGACATATGCTGTCATTTCCCATAATATCGCAAATATATCGAAGTTTTCTCCACTTAACTGTAGTCAGCACTTCAGATTCCTTCCCGTAGTGTTCCACATCTCAGAATTTAGTCGCTCCACCATTCCAGAGTATCTTTGATATTCGCCAAACAAAGCCACATTTCAGGAGAAGCCAACGGTTTAGACATCGCATCACTCAGTGTCTGAGACTGAGCGCCATGGAGTAAAACAGAATAGGATGATAACATTCTGATTTTCAAGATAAGGATGAATCATTATTTTAAGAATTTCAGCACCATGAAATACACTATTCACTTTTGTCCTGTACTCAAAGTAATGAAATATAGCCTATTCATCAAAATATTGGGTAGCCTATGTTAAGTTCTTCGGGAGGAAAGTGTCAGGATATTTCACCGATCTTACCGAATATACCGCCAATGTAATAGAAATAATTAAACATTAGAGTAATTAGAATTATCACTGTGGAGATATACGGAACAAATTTCCAAGTACTACGTCAGAAAAAGGGATTTTATAAAATTTTCGGCACATGAACTTATGCATTACTAAATGCTAAATAACCACTTCCACGAGCTATAATACAATTATCCGTGCATCTTCACATTCTCTATAAAAATACCGCATCAGTGGTACATTTACGTAATTAAGAGAAAGAAACCTAGTTTCCAATCGCATAATAGTGTTATGTTTGCATCCGACGTTGAACAAATTACCTTTTCTTACAAGTCTCGCGTTAACGAGGAATTGCCGGTGCGCTTTTCCAGGGATAAATCAACCATTTCCAAGTTTCCATTGGCATAATCCTTCCTCCCCCAAATGAATCTCCTCTACAGAGGACTTCGACCCAATTTCTTCAGCGTCGCTCACGGAGTCTATCTAGCTTCTTTTAATAACCAACCCTGCGAATTTTTCCATCCCTACATTTCTAATGCGCGGATGAACTGGCAGTAGGATAAAAACTTCTTTGTCTTTCTTTCCCTTGCAATTACAGCACTTTTGCGGAGTTCCTGGGGCTTTTAATTTGGATGAGACCTTTTCTGAGCTAATTCCTTAAATCTTGCTGCCTCTACGAATTTCCATCTCTGAGGAAACTGGTGACATTCGTATTTTATTTCGGCTTAACTCTCCTTTTCTGTTCTTTCTTGTAATGCCGGTAACCGCTACTTAAAGGTGAATCTTTTTGCAAGTTTCGCTTATTAAAATTACAAATCATTAATTTTCATGTATCTGTTGATTGAGAATATACATTTAATCTATTTCATCCCGATTCAGGCCTACTTTTTGATGGTAGTGAATACTAACAAGAGAAGTAGTAATAATACTAACAAGTGGAAAAAGTTTTTTTCCCTCCGTTATTGGGAATAAAATTCCGCCTTTATCATATTCTTTTCTTTTTAGTTTTTATTTCCAACTTCTTCTATTGTTATGTTTTTAGTTCTTTTTCCTTTTTTTAACACCCTGGTAACCACAAATAAAAAGTTAGATTTTCTTTTGGCCAGTTTCTGTAATTAAAATTAAAAACTCGTTTACATTTCCTTTGTAAGGAAATATAAACTGATTTTTCTCTATTTCTCTCCGATATCGGTCGACTTTTGTTTTTTCTCAGCGGCAGAAATTACTGATAAGAGAGGATTATTTCAAAATGTAGCTTGAGTTTTCAAATTAGTTTTTTTTTTATTTTCCAAACGCAGGTAACTGCAAAATAGAGGTAAATCTTTTCGCCGTTTTCGGAAATTTAAATTACGCATTTGGTTCTTTCATTCGTCATTCGTTTGAAAACAAAATTGAGTTTCCCCGAGTGTGATTATTGCCAAAGGAAGCCAGACGGAATATGCTGAAGATATATTCAATTACTCTTGTCTCTGAAATACTTCTTAGGCCCGTTATTATAATTTCTAATCAAATCTGCTCGTCAGCTAACCTGAAGCTTCACTACTAGTCAGCGCTATGGAGTGTATTATAAAATCATTTACACCGTTAGTTAGTCTTCCTTCCACCGATACTTATCCGCCATGTTCTATATTTGTGTCCGTAATGCATTGCAGTCAACAACACTTCCCTTCTTGAGATTTATTTGCAAATTGAAATATTGCTATTTGCGAGAATTCTTTTGCTAGATTACCATTTTCTATCCATTTATATACATTTGTTTATAATGAACTTTGGTTACGATTATCTTATGTTTTAAAATATTTTTTTAAATATTATTTTTTTAAGGGTTAAAGACATAAAAATTCATCGAATTTTCTTTGGTGGGAGAAATTGTGATGTACTATTAAATTTATATTAAACTGTGCCTAACCTATTTAATTTACTAGGTTAAGATTTTACCCTCCCTCAGTAAGGTTGCTATGTTAACAATCATTGTAATTACCAGTTGTAATGCTTAGCTATGGCTTATAATAGGGTTTGTTAGAGTAAACCTGAAGGTTAAAATTAACTCCCAGGTTAATTATACATTATAATCTCTGGCCTTAGAAATTGAAATGAGGGTCGGTGAAACTGAAAGCTTGAGTTTGGACAGAAGATCTCTATGCTCTGAATGCTGTCATGAACGCAATTTAGAGAGAATTTTAAATTTGACTAATCTCCCCTTTTCTCCAGAACCTTTCACCTTCACGTTGGAAAATTAACCTCTCCCTTTCATTTTCGCTCCGATGTAAAAAGAATTGTTATTTTTGTAATCTTTTGAAGATGCTATTACAGTTGGTTTTTAAGTTACTACTTGTCAGTAATTATTTGCTTTAAAAGATGATTGCTAAAAAATCTTTATTTCCGTGTATTATTTCGTATAGATAACTTTTTTATTGGCTGATATTTTAATTTTAGTCTCTTTTCTCTAATTCTTCTCTCAAATTTCCAATGATCAAAGTGTGTTCTATTAAATCAACAGCATTTAATCCTTTAAAAACTACATTTGCCCAAAACCTTTTTAAATCGAAGATATTCATAATCGAAATTATGAAGCGATCGGTGGTAACCAATCTTTATTTGGTCTTCCAGATAAAGAGTTTTCGGAAATAACAATATCTTTACTTGTTAATGAAGTTTAAGAACGGTAGCGTGTTTTTTGGAAGCATAATGCGCAGAACTGTAAAATAATGACGACTTAATACTTTTTCTCAGATTTAATAACTCGCGAATAGTTTGCAAATGATTACTTAGATTTAGCGTTTACAATGTATTCTTTAAAGTACACTCTTTACTAATAACGTATACTTAATATTCGTTACATCAAGGTAAATACAGTTGATCTGTTAGATACATTCGGTATCTGTAAATGAATATCACAATGCATTGATCTTGTTTCTTTTTTTATTTTAGTTCTACCCTCCTTGCCTTTGTCATTTTCAATTGCTATAAATATGCTATCCGTTTATCTTGTTACCAGTTAATGGTTATCATTCACTGGAATAGGTCGTGTAAATTAAAACTGTTGAAAAAGCCGTCTTCTTCTTTATTTTAAATTTCTCCTTTTATGAGTTTATTTTATACTTGAGTATTTTATAGTGGAGGTATCACTATATAAGATTAACATAGATATAGAATACCGCCGTAATAATAACGTAGAAATAGAATATATATTCCATTGCAGGATTTCTTAGATCAATAAGACAGGAGAATACCCATAGGTGGAAAAAACTGTAAATTCAACAACTTTAGTGGGAAGACACATCATGTCCACATCTGCCTAAAATAAGAAACTCGAGACTTTTATCGCTCACTGTTCCTTTACCGTCCGAATAACAGTTGCTATGTAACTAAGACAAGCTTTCCCGCAAAGTAACAACTCTCGTTTAAAAACAAGGGCTGTTCTTCGATGCATGGTGTCTTCTGCTGTGGTAATTTCCGATCCCATAAGAACATCGAGCTTCCCCCTTGTGAAAGCACCCCTGCCAGCACCGCTCATAGTTCTTGTTTACCAGCCGCTCCCCTCTCACTTCAAAATCTAGATAGCTTCCGGACACGCGGAAGTTATACGATGGAATCGATTTTGCCGGTATTCAGTGTCTCACCCACGCTCATTTCTCGCTTTCGGATTTTAATCGATAGTCGAATAAGGCGGGAATATTGGAGGTCAAATTAGGAAACTTGTAAGTCATCATGAACACGTATTGAAGAGGGAAATCATTTTTCATTGGAAGTTAAATTTCTCTCTGTTTTAGTTCTCTGCTAATTTACTCAAATAAAGCAGCATTTCGACCCCCATAAAGAATGAAAAATTTGGCCTTTTATAATTCAATTCTATAGAGGGTGTTACTTATTTATTTAAATGTTATTTCTTTAGTTGATTATTTAATTTCTTATTTATTTAGTCGATTATTAAATTGTTATTTCTAGTTTTTTGTTTAATTGTTATTTATGTAGTTGTTTATTTAATTGTTATTTCTTTATTTAATATGTGCCCGTTTTCTTTAAAGGAAAGATATTCAAGCTTTCACTCTCAGCAGGGCGCATCATTTACAATGAGGACTTCGCGGGCCGCAAGAATGTACCTTGTCGTTGTGTAAATGAGTGACGATGCATTGAGAATAATTAGTATTTATTGTTTTGTTACGTTTATAACTCATTTTTTAGGGTAGACATAAACCAGTATTTACTTTTTTCCACCTTTATTATCAAAGGTTATGATAGAAAGTTGCATGTAACTAGTAAGTAGTGGCGTCATGTTTATTTAATCTGAATCAATTTTAATTTTGTCAGTGAAAAATCTTGTATTTGAAGTTTTAGTACGGAAACATTGGATCAATGCAATCTTTTTATCCATTTGTATGTATTGACATTTTTTGGTGTCGAAATTGATGACTCTGCCTGCAGTTCATCGGAAGATACGTTTTGGTCCGACGAGTCATAAAAAAAATTAAGTATTAAAAATAGATAGGTTTTCCTAGAAAAGCCACAAGTTTCAACTTGTTTTTACTAAATTCTTCAGTTTTCTCAATTCTTCACAGTTGTTTTCATAGCTATAAAAACACTTATTAGTACACTTATTAATTAATTATTGTAAGAGCAGTTACATTGCAACTGCTCTTACAGTGAATCGCAAAGAATCTTATCGCAATTACACGAAATCGCAAAGAACTCTAACAAACTACTTGTTTTTAAGAGAAATTTTTTGAAAAAACATTAAATTTTATAATTCATAGTTAAGCGATACTAAACATTAAGCTTTAATGATTTTTATTAGAATGATAAGTCTAAAAACGACGTCACCACGCGAAGTGTCACGAAATCCCGTCACGTGATGTATTAATGGTTAACCCGTGAAATCATCCATCCGTTAATTATACGAATTAGGGAAAACTTCTTTCCTTGAGAAATTAAAGAACCCTTTCAGTACTTATTTACAGCAAAGTTTAAAATAAGTCACCTAGGGTAGGATGTAAAAAGGGACCTTTATTGGCCTTTAACGTACTTTGCGCAGTTGATTATATTATAATTCGTTTATTGCGATGTCTAGAAAAAGTGAGATTGTCAACTGAATTTGTGTGTTTTAGTTCTCTAAGTTTTCTCTTATAAAATGTCGATCGAGTCTGTGATTCTTCTACAATCTTTCAGCGTGGCTCCGCACTTAGTTCTAGGCATCAAAATTTCAATGATTCCGTTCTTAATCTCGTGATTCAATGTTCGCTCGCACAGTTCAATGATTCAGTGGCACCGACCCAGTCTCTCCATTTTCCAAAAAAGCCAAGAGACATTATTCACCGGCCAGTGATGGAACGGAGGTTTTTTTGGAGGCCTTCGGGAAATCCGGAACTAAAGGATTTTCTTTGGTTAGAAACGTGATCCGGAATGAGCTCTGCCGCCTATCGTTCAGACGTATGGAGTTTATCTCATTCACTCGACTTAGGTCAGTTAAGGAAGGTATTGATTTATTGCATTGATCGAGAGAAGGAGTCTTTTAGCGCATTTTAGCGACTTACTGTTTTATTTTGGATGCTCGAGTTTGGAGTCGAGTAAAAACTAAACTGGCGATTCCCTAGGAGAAACTAACATTAAAGTAGTCAGCCGGTACCGGGACTCGAACAGTTTTCTTCTCTTTGTTCTGGTGGGTTAGCTCAATGGGTAGAGCGACAATTCGGAAACTGTGAAACCCGGGTTCGAGCCCCGATCCCGTCAGACATTTTCCACATCCGTTTCTCATTGAGAATTTTCCTAGGTGTACCCCTTATGTACAAAGTTACCTTAACCACTTTTCTTGTGTAAACACGCGTTCCCAACTAAAATCTCTAAAAATTGCTCTAAATGTTAGGCATTTTCATCCTTTGCGTACAATATAATGCAAACAGTTTTTTTTTTGCATTTTGTGAGTATTTACGTCAGATGAAAATAAAAATTTGCTCGTTTCTTTTGTTCTCCTTAAGGGGGAGCTCACTTTAAAATATTACTTCTCAAAATACATTGATTCAATTGCAACAAATTTTCAACTCAGTATTCAAAACCAATAAGAAAAAAATGCCAAAATTATGGCTCTGTTAATATCTGACATATATAAATCATTTTCCTCTAAATCACCATCATAAGCTATCTCTCTATCTCTCAGTAGATCCGTGAATTCAAAAATCTCTTAACGCGCTTCTTTATTTTATTTTATATCGCCCAACGTCCTATCATACTAGTGATTTGTTTCCTTAATAATCCTTCCCCCTCAAATTTTGATCCTATTTCCTCTCTCTTTGCTTCAGTCAAGGTAAAAATCAAACTCCTTCTCTTCTCCGCTATCTCCAGCATTTCTTGTTTGTTTTTCGATCAACCCAATTTTCTTTACCAATCTACGGCACGCCCAAATCTCCAAGGCCTTCAGTCTTTTAAAGTCTTCCTCCTTATACCATAATATTAAGCTTAGAAATATTTGTTATTATTAATGAGAATTGCGTGTTTGAATGTTGGCAAATATTGTTTTGATAATGGAAGAGTTGATATATTGAATATATTATATTAATTAGCTTGATATATCGAGGTAAGGTTATTTAACTTAGTTCTACTGCTGAATGTTTAAGTTCAACACAGTACGATAATGATATGATATCGTGTTACAATTTAATTTGTATAAAATCAAGAAAAGAATGGAAAGTCGACCAAAGAGGCTAAAACATCTTCCTATTCTAGAGTGCGTTAAATGAAATATTGTGTGCTAATACATTATCAGCTGTATCCATAAATTACTTGGTAACCCTAAATAACTAGTCCGTCCGAACAGTCCGAAACAGTTTTAATATATATTAAAAAGGCGCGATCAAGCCCTACCCCATCACTAAAATTAATCATTAGTCATTGGTGAAGGAATGTATATGTTTATCTATGATTGTATATAAAATACGAGCTACGTTTATAGGTAATAACCTTAAAACAAGATCTTGTAATCGTTTGAATGTGGAAAAGACTAAGTTTTAATAAAGAGATTTTATTTGAAACCTTGCTGTTCTAGATATTTGTCTTCATATCCTGCATGTATAAATAATATAAGAATGTATACGTTTTATACCTTACTGTAACTAAGAATTTGCGTTAGAATGTACGATCTATTTCGTTGGCTGGTTTTTTATTTACTTTTTGAACTCTCAACTCAGTTCTTTCGGCGGTTTAATTAATTTATTTATTAATCGTTGGCAGTTTTTCCATGGTTATTTAAACCGTCATAATGCAATCGCCACGCCAATAGTTGGATTGCTTCCAGTTCTCCAAAAGGCCAAATTTTAACCTAGTATTTTCGTAACGCAGTAATTTCAACTTCCCATTATCTTATTACTAAAGTTAATTGCGAATGCACGTCATTCTCCCAATTGCCACCAAGCTTTGAGTCAAGCATTGTTTATGATCGAGTTGCCTTGATTGTCATTTGCATGATTATAATTTCAAGGACAGCAATGCATTTTAACCCACTGTTAATTTACGAAAGTGTTTCATTCCCTTGCCTTCCGCCATAATTAATTTGCGGAAGGTCATACATTGAGTCCCTCAAAGTACAGCCTGTTGTACAAGACGCTTTTAATTCATTTAAAGAGGTTTATTAGCAGAGATAATGAATATGACTACTATGGGATGAGGTTAATGAAACATAGTTTGTTTTTATTTTGATTAGATCACGAAATATCGCACAACAGCTGTGTAACTTTTTAACGACTCTTGCTAAAATAAAACGGCGGGAGGGGGGAGGGAAATGTAAGTTTTCTAATTAAATTAACTGAGATAATAAGTCTTTTTTATCAATCGAGAATTACTCAATGGGAAATCATCTGCTTGATGATTTTGATCCTTAATTAATTTTATATTCATGTTTATGAGTAAAAAACACCTGCGGCGGGAGTAATTGTTCGATTCATTGTTGGATTCGGATCGTCAACAAGGAAGTGATCCCTTGTTAATTGTATAAAGAACAAATTGAGAATTGTTTTCAGTGATCATTACTCCGTTCATATACTTTATGGTTCTAATAGAGAGAGTGTTAGATCCACGAAATTGGTAGTCATATAAGTACATCACGTAATTATATGAAATAAAGGGAAATACTTCCTGTAATTCAGTCGCATACGATCATGCGTCATCATCATTGAATTAAAATGATTTGAATTATAGAAAAAATACTGGTAGAGGGAAAAATGGGAGTAAAATCTTGTGAGAAGAAAAATGCGAACATTTTGACATTCGATAATTATTAGTAATTTCAATACATGGTCACTATGGTACCAAACTTCAGCAATGCAGGTTGACTATTAGGATCGTTGGTTGCTCTAAGTAAGCGGCAATCAGTATATACGCGGTATAAAAGTTCTTAATATGAATGTGCCGTTTATTTTCTTTACCGACTTCTTTTATCTGATCTAGACACTTCATTTTTTTCACTGAGTGATTTTATATTTCATATCAAAATATAATGATTGATATTCTCTTCTAGTTTACTTAGCAACTAATTAAACTTTCCTTCCTAAAATTCAAAGTTGAAATAACTGCTAAAACAAATCCCGCCCACGTCTTAGCTAGAGAGCATTACGTTTTGACACTTTGACAAGTTTAAAAAAGTCCCTAATGAAAATTCCTTAAACTGTTACAAAACCTTTCTCCGGATCGTCGTTTTATTCCACATTTTCTTTGTCATTCAGACCCCCTTTTCCTATTTTTATCTGCATCGAATCCGAGTAAATTGCTTCGCCAGAAAACACGGAATAATTAAGAAAGTTTCCAGCAAGTTACTTCCTGCGGAATTTTTTCAATTCCGACGAAATAGCTTTTCGAAAATGGAGTAAATCATAATTTTCTCATGAGAATAGGTCGCGGAAATATAAGGATTTTCCTCCGCTAGGAGCGTTCTGGATTTTTAATAGCCCAAAAAATTCTTGCCCCCCTCTTTCTCGGATAACCTTCAATCTGCCACGAAAGCCATTCTCACGTCGCGAAACAAATGAAATATTTGTCTGGCGAAGGTAGGAATTTCGGGAGAAAGTGGCGGGAAATTGCCTCCTACGACATGGAAATACTTCTGAGAGAGAGGAAATGAGTTTGTAAATATTTCAGCACTCGCCCGAGAGAATTTGCTTTAGTCTTGCCCTCGATTCTTTCGCCGGAGTTTTTCTCCTCCAAACGGAGTCTGCGAGAGGGAAAACGGCCCCTAATAACGTTGTTCATTTGTTTCTTCACCGCGAAGTTAAATGGGGTAAGACATTAGAAAGCGTATTTCGGGATAGTGATTATTGCTTTTTTCGTTCAGGACTTAATATTACGTCTCGAGCTCCCTGTTTAGGAAAGCTATGGGGCAGTGAGTTTAAGTTTGAATTGAAAGGTGATCTTGGTGAAGGTGACATGACGGATGCGTCGTCAATTCTCATTTTCTTCAAATTCTGCATATTTGGTTTAATGTATTCTTCAGCTTAATTTTTAATGCTTTTCATATTTAAAACAGTTTCCATTCCGAAATTATTTGATGAGTTTAATTATATTTTGTAGGTGCCTCTAAAATGTCATCAATATTGCCTTTTCACTACCTCTATAATTTTCATTGCTTGTCCACTGTTAAACATGCCTGCCTCTCCTCGAAGGGGGAGACGACGAATGAAGCGGCAGTTCCCCTCATATTTACGAATTGACGGTCATGTGGTTTTATAAAATGTTTTGCTTTCTTTTCTTCTTGTGTTTGTACCACTAAAAGTTTCTTGACTGGGTCGTTTTCATTTGATCAGTAATAACCGCAGTTCTCGTGCCATGCTTTTAACTATGTTCAATTCACATAAAGATATTTCTCTTGACTTTTAAATCGGTCTTCTTCTTTAACTTCCTGAAATAAAATAAAATAAATTCTCAAATATTAATCTCAGTCGCCATTGACATAGTCCATATATTGCCTCCCTAAACTGTGGTCGCTTTTCATTTTTTGAAACGTCTCATAGCAACATCATTCTTTTACCCGATTAAGTGGAAAATATTGTAAGATCTATTTTAGTTATGTGGAACTTTATCAATTCCTTTCCGAAAATCTAAAAATATCACTTTTTTGCCTTGCCTCTTTATTTTCTGCAGATTTCAAGATCTCGCAGGATCGGGTTTTGTGAAAAACGTTGATTTTTCACTATGAATTTGGACATGTCGAGAACGCCGATTAAGGAGCTAACTATAATTTGTTCCATTATTTTGCTGCTCAATTAAGTTAAAGAGAAATAATAATAGAAATAATTAAGCCATGGAATAATACAACAAGATGTAGATATATTTCAGAAATTTATAAAAATTTGCCGCTATGACGGGACGGTAAAGGTGACGCATCATCCATAAATTAAACTCTCAGAATCAATAATATCACATGCCTGAACTGATGCATCTCTGAGTGGAATATTAGATTTTTTCCGTAGGAAGTACCCATAGAGTATGAAAAACGAACAATATCAGAAGCGTTTCAATGAAAGCACACCGCACAAGCGAATGGAAATGATTTCTTTTGAAGACGAGCTCGTTTTCCGTGTTCAGTTTGTTTTAGTAGATATGAGACGAGGATGACGTTGTTTCTTCAAGGGTCTCAGGCGTTGCACGTCAAGAGGGAGGAAATTAGAAGTTGAAATTAATGAGGTGCTGCCGTTAAGAAGATTAGTCGCAGCACTTTACCTGGATTAAGTAGAATGACTTAATAGACTAGACCAAGTTTTGAATTTTATCAGCGCAACGCCAACTAGCGTCTCCTCTGTCAACTGCTGCGAAGGTCATTTTGTCGAAAACTGTTTTAGCTTAACCCTCTTATGATGGAAAGCGATATTTTGTCATTTAATTAAAAAACTTTATAAAGGATTTTTGCTGTGACTTAATGTATTGATAGAGCAGTAAAATTTTTGCAATAAACTTTGGTAATGCATGTTACTGCTGCGGAATTATTTATGAGAAAACAAAGTTTAATCTTACTTCATGATTTGTTATTAGTTTATTTATATTACAAACTTTTGATTTTATTTAGAAATAATCTCGCTGTGTCTTCACCGGAGGACACCTTCATCGATTGGGCAGGATCACCTTGTTCATGGTGTTTGAGTTTTGTTATATCAATTAACTTAAACATCAATGACTACTTCCATTCTCGGACTACATATTCTCGTTTGAATTATGGAGTATTTAAAAAAATTACATGGTCATAATGACCCGCCGTTCATTGAAAAGCAAACGCAAACAAGATGACGGGATAGTGATTTCTGTTTACGTCAGTTTTTATTATTCATATTTAATCTATGTAATTATGTAATTTTTAATTGTATTGTTATATCTAGATAAAATAAAGAATGTCTTATTGTTAAGGAGTCATTGTTATCACAATCTCTTCAAGGTTAAAAGACTTATGGCGTAGGGGTGATACATAACTACCTGAATTAGACTTTATTCGAAAGTAGATAAATATCGTGGGAGTAGAGTTATATGATATTTGGAATATGTTTTACTAAACAGTTAAACCATCCATGTTCGTAATTTTAAATTAATTCATCTAAACCGATAATTTCTGAAATTTTATAATTAAATATAAAAAAATATCTTTAAATTTTCAAATTTAACATTGCTGAGAATCGATGAAAAAATTGTAGCCAAGTTAGGTAATTAGATAAGCGAAAAGTTAGGTAATAGCTTAATATTCTTAAGTTTCATTTCGGAAAATAAATATACCTCCACTAAGTAACATCTGTATTCTCGAGAAAAATAACAATTAATTATTTAGATAATTACATTAAGCAATTTTTGTTAGTAATAATATCAAATTCGTTAGTAAGGAAAAGAAGTGTCCACAAGATAGTTTATTGTGCGACCGGTTTCGACTAAGGTCTAGTCATAGTGTCTAGTGACACACATATATATACATGAGACAACAAAAAGCATTAGGGGAGGGGTAAGTGATATGCAAATGTAATGTAGCCTCTAATTGTCATGCGCGTTAATATCTTCAGACATTTCATTGTTTGATACTTGATACAGTGCTGCACTAAATTACAGCTTGATTTTATTTTAACGAATTTCACCCAGACTTAAAACTTGATTGCGGGAATTATGAGATCTCCTTTCATATTTAGTCAACCACATAACTAATTCCATTCAATTTCGTTTTATTTTTTCTGGGGTTATATTCTTGTAGACGGAAAATAAAATCATTTAAAAAATGTCTCCACGCATCCACGAATCCCACCATAAAGAAAACTTCACCTCGAGTTCTGTGTTTACCTCCGCGAAAAGTGATTTTAGTGTCAAAAACTTTTCCTATAAAAGAAGGAAAACAGCTTTCAAGTTGTACGTTTCGCGCTGTGATTTTCTGTGTTTTAAAGAAGTCTGTACCACTCTTTTGTCTTTCATCGACGTCGCAAACAATGTCTTAGCATTTTCTTTGCTAAGCTAAGCTAAGTGTTTTTTTCTCCTTGTAATTTTTGACGTCCTAGACCTGTGGTATAAGAATTCTGGAG
The DNA here is from genome assembly GCA_000376725.2 of Ladona fulva. Classification (NCBI taxonomy): domain Eukaryota; kingdom Metazoa; phylum Arthropoda; class Insecta; order Odonata; family Libellulidae; genus Ladona; species Ladona fulva. Next base: position 162,666 of record KZ309469.1, read on the forward strand.
AAATTTTCTTCATAGTTTTGTTGAATTTTTTTACCTATGCTACGTAATTTTAAAATGCAAAAACGATGACAGCGAGTGATTTTATATCGCTCTTACTTTATAAGGTCCCAAATAACACCTGTCGAGTTTCCTAATGTTTTCAATTTATTTCTTATTCTATTGTCTATAGTTCTCAGTCTTAGTAGAGTGAAAATTTCAGACATTCAAAGTAGCAGAGAAGAACAATTTTCAACAAAACGAAAAAGAAATGGTTTACTAGGCTAACTGGTTTTATTAAATTTGACCAATTATTTTTAAGTATTTCCCGTTTATTAATGGAACTAACAATTAAATTCATACCATACAACAATACAATATAATGTTGTATACATATTGTACTGTGATATTGTATAAAATAAATTCCCTAGCTTCCCTAATTTACGTTATTCTGGTAAGTCATGCCACCAACTTGAATGTCGAAACTATCAAAGGAACTTATGTTTTTCCAAATTTTTGAGTTGCTAATTTATTAATTTATAATCTTCTGGTCATTTTCCTTTGGCGTTATTTTTGTTGCTGTTGATTGTTGCAAAACAGATCAAGTCCAATTACTTTTACGCCCAAAAAACTTATCTTTGAAATTATATTATTGCAATCGTAGTCCTTGTCGCTTGTGAAAGACATATTGCATGATTTGCGAATATAACTCATCTTGCACTTTTGATATTATATTGTTAATCAATCGTCATGAGGGTCTATTAATTCGGTGAGAACGTTATTGTTAAAATGTACATCACACATTTTTACTGCCGTGCACCAGTATAGTACTAATATCTTTTAGCTACAGCAATGCAATATTACAATACACTAATTTCCTACCTCCAAAAGTATGTAAATATTTACAGATAATTGGATCCAGGAAAAATGGGAAAAGTATAATTAGTGGTATCTGATTTTGATTATGGTTAAATGAGTTGAATTTTCCGTCTCTGGCTTGATTTTTATTGCGGCAGAAATAAGTGTTTTCGGTTTGATTCCGGTTAGATTCCGGTTTGATTCCGGTTAGATTCCTTGATTGTAACCGGTTTCCTTTTATGCCGTGTCCAATCGCAAGAGAAGCTTTCGATAATTTTCTGAACAGTTTTTAACCCGATTCTTTATGGTATTTACATTTTAGATGAGGAAAATGAATGAATTTCGTGAACTATTCAGTCGTGTTTTCAAGAGTTTAGAAACGAAATGATCTATAAGATCATCCTTAAACTTTCCATTTATATTTTGATCACTCAGAAGATGGTAGTGTTTTCCTTCATACCCAAAAGTAAATACCCTCCGTCATCTGATTTCAATTAAGTTACATCAGCTCGGAATGAATTAGCTTCCAAGATATCGGATTTAGTGCGGCTTCCAAGTGCGATGATTACGCTTGACTCATTGAATTGGGAACTTATTCATTGATAGCGCAAAGTCTGCCCGAAAATTCGATACCCTCTTTCCTACTGCCATATCTCTTCAATAACTCCTTTTCCCTTTTAGCAGAAAATGAATTAAATTATCCTCGCCTCCGTAAAGTATCGCTTGACTTAGGAAGTTTCTGCCCCTGGAATAGTACGAACATCTTTATGGCGACAGATTTTACGGAAGTTCACCACTGCCGTTCGGCTTCCCGTTTGCGCATCCAGAACAGTGGTTATCGATGGAAATATATTAATTCCACGGCTGACAAAGACATTCGTTCCGGAATCTTCTTCGTTTGCAGAAATCTTCAACTGGAGAAATGCAACTTTCCATTTTGTCTTTAAAAGCACTGCCACTCTGATATTTTGCCGTTTTCCGAAAGAGCTGAGGCATAATTACAAAGAAATTCCATTTCTTTAGGTAACCTATTCGACAACCGTTTCTGTGGTTCGAATGACTTCATATAACTGCTTTACAAGCATACGTGTTGTATTCTTGTGGAGTTGTATGTCTTGTGTCTGCACAGGGAGGGTCACTAGTGTTTTAGTATATTTCTAATGACAGTGCAGTAATATTTAAACACACTGGTCTAAATAGTGCTGCAGCACTAACGGGTATTTACAAATACAATTCCATGTTGATGAAATGTTAAATTATATTCAAGCATAATCTCTCAAACATAATTTCCTACAGAACCCGTACAATATGGCTTCAATAATTTAAATACCTTTTACTTTAAATAGTTGCATTTCGTTAAATATAAATGTTGCTCTAAATAATTATCCCCGTTAAAGCATGCAAGTTACTTCATTTTCTGTTCTAAACATTTCTACAGATAAATTTTAAGTACCTAAGAGTTCCTCTTCTCCCCACGTAACTTCGTAAATAATCTATGGATGTAAGAGGTATTTTTACGGAATTAAAGTCGGAAGATAGTTGAAGGTTTACAAAACGATTCTCCGCTTGGGAACCTCCTTCAAATTGGCGGATAGCCAGGGCCGGTCCGAAAGCGGTGCGGAGTGACCACGTAAGACGCGGCGGTTATGCATGATCCTTATCTGTTAACTCAATTTTGGAATAATAATTAGGATAAATTCATAATCTACTTACTTTTCCTGAATATTTACAAAGTTTGTGACCTTATTATCCCTACAATGAAACTCCATGGTTCCATAGATTTTGCATATTCTAATTAGAGGCCCCGTAGGAAAACTATATGTGGTCGTAATTCATCTTGGGCCAGTTTTTCTGATGGCCAAGTATAATAACTTAACATAACGTACGTTCTCGTTTTTAAATTGCTAATGCTCAGAAATGATATGTAATAACCACATCTTTATAGCTTATAATTCTCCTCCAAAGCAGTGTGTATAGCCGAGTGAAAGTTTTTGTCACTAATTGCATGGCAGAATTCATACTTTGTATAATTTACGTTATGATTGTCATGGTGGACTCATTTCCATGTTCTCTAGACTGAATCAAAGAGCGGTTGACCCAGATGATAATGCTAGGCAGTTTCCCGCCATGAACCGCAAATTGTTTGCCGCAGAACAGTTGGCATTCGGTTTGATCTAATTTTACGCTCGGCCGTCTGTCTTTTGTTCGCCTTCCGACCGTTTTAGTGCTTTAATTGTTGTCGCAGCTGAGTCAGTTGCTCCTGTCGTAGTAAAATGGGCCAGAATTGTTCCCTGGGTCCATCTTTTACGTATTTCTTCATTTTTTCCCTCGGATGTTTTCAAGTAATTTTTAGCCAAAATTCAGACGGCCAACTCTGAGCAATTGTTTTTCTTTTTACGCTGTAAAAATTATTTTGAGGAAAGTTGAGGCTGCATCACGTGATATTCTTGGAGGCACGTGAAAGACTTTCAACCGTTGAACAGGATGTGATCCAGAGGTCAAATATATCTGAACCTGATATTTCATAGACGTTGTGGACAATCGCGATAAAGTCCTATTTATTATTTTATTATCTTTTCCTTACTTTCCCAATAATCTTAGTAACTTAATAATTGATTTCCGCGGAAAACTTGAAATTCATATGTCACTCGATTTCAACATCATATTCTGTTAAGTTTCGACCATCTTCAATTTTTTCAATGTGACTTGCCTTTTGTGTTTATCGCTTTCAACAGGAGAAAATTCTCACTTGAGGTCAAATTTGTTGTCATTAGTAAGGCAATCTATATCCAAAATATCAATGCCTATTGAGGCTTCAACTAAGAGTCAGAAGTGATTTATGGATCAAAATTACTAAAAGAGTATGTAAGAGTTTCGTGAAAATTAAAGTTGAGGTGGTTTCTTGTCTTTTAAAAGAGACATTTGCGAAGTGTTTGTGTATTTCGATATTCTTGCTCTCCAACTTAAATGATAGGCTTCGTATCGTAAAGTCCGTAATTATATGTATCTATCTATGTGTTATCTAAGTAGATTTTATATTCGAGAAGAATGTGCTATTGTAGCAGGAAGACAGTAATTAGAAATGTCTTTATAATGAATGTGACTAAAAGAAAAGCTACGTAACCAGTGAGAAAGCGGAGTTTTAGGTTATGTTTAAGTCATAAAAAGGATACTTTACAAAGGATTTAGCAGAATTAACATACTGGTGCATAAAGAGAACACGATTTGCTCTAAAGGGAGAGGAATATGGAGAAAAACTGGCTATATATAATGATTAAGATGCTACACAGGAGAAAGATACGTGACTTGAGAATGCAAAAATTGGAAATTTAGGAATATAAAAATAAGATATTTTATGTCAGTATTGTGAGTAAATGAGGGAAATATCGTGATCAAAAATGGATTCGAGTGGGTGGTATGATGGTATATAAATTTTACTACTTTCGAAATGGACTTTTTCCGTATTTTTTTAACTGTACTAAATAATTCCGCTTCAAACATGGGATAAAGCTATAACATTTTAAGGCTGTGCCTCTTAACCCTTCTTCTTCGGCGCATTTACACATTAACCCATATTTTTTGTGGAACACAAAATAACGCGTTTGTAAGCTTTAGTATAAATTCAAAGTGGAGAAAGAAAATAACTGACTGCGTAATAAAATCTTTAACAGTCAACTCAAAAAGTGGTTGTAGTATTATTGTTAAAAGTGTTTCGACAATCAAGGTCATTTTGCACACGTGGGTTCCCACTCGGAATTTAATCCGGGACAGCTTCCATCAAAGGCGATCGCGTTACCCACTTGGCCATCCGGGAGCCCCGTATCTCAACAAATTCATTATAAATAAAAAAAATCAGTATTTAAAATTATAGTGGTTATGTAATGTGGAATTATAAAAATATGCCAAACTAGGATATTACGTGGAACACCAAAAACATAGTCCAGGCGCACTAATGTGCCATCCATGTTTGGAAACGGTGTTGAGGTGTCAATGGTCATTTTTCTAATTTATAAGTCACGGACATTGGTAGGCTGCCCATATCGTGGTGGGAATTACGAGTGTAGAGAATTAATAACAAAATTCGCCATACCATCCAGAATTATGGAATCAGGTCGCTTGTTTCACAAATACAAAAATTTGAAACGATTTAATAAGTTTATTATAACATAATCATATCGTTTGTTCTGTTACAAATGACTCTTGAGATAAACAGTAGTATATATAAAAGTATAATTGATGCTGTAATTGTGATTAGAGTAGTTTTTAAACAATTGTAGTTAATTGACGGGTAGATAGATACCAATTTTCTGTATTTGTTTATGTGTAACTAAGCCATATTGTATGTAATAGTTCTGTAATGCACGGTCACTAAACGTCGCCACCGGACGAAACGTCTAACTGCGGCGGTATTGACTAATAATAATTATAATAATTACCTTCGACTGAGGGCCATTTCGATTCCGAATCTGGAACAGGATGCTTAGAATCAGAAAAGAATCGCAGATGTAATAGTCCATCGATTACCAAATCCTACTAAATTCAAACCCTTCTAGACCACCAGTTGGCGTGGTCATCTGGAAGAGTTGAGGCCCTATCCGGACCCATTCCTCTTCAGCCCATGTGTTTCACTTCCTGGCGCCACATTGCAGAATCTGCTCTAATGGAAAAGATCGCATAAATTGCGAACGAGCACGATCCTGCATATTTGATTCTCGGAAAATTTACTTGGTCCGGAAACAAGATTTGCCCATGAAGGGCCATAAGTTACCTTTTGCAAGATATACTAGCCATGAATTTTCTTTAAGGTAACATCAGTTGAATGCAGAATATACATCTACATACATGTCTACAAAATAACTCCGATTCCATTAAACAAATACTTTTTCTTTGTAATATTATGAGAAACATCCTTCGGAAATCGTAGTGCAATACAATACAAATGTCTTTATTGGACGAAATTGAGACTAGAGAGTCCGATCTTCCGTTTAACCCTTATCAGACATTGGTAGAAATATGAACATACAATATTAAGAGATTTTAAACTACACTGTGTACAGATTTAACAATCTTAGTTGAATTAGAAATAAAGGAACGAAATACAGAATGGTGGTTTTGTGGAGAATAAAAAACTGAGACTTTTATAACAGAAAATCTGTCTCCACCGCAGGAAAACACCTACAAGGAAAAGGAAGTGTGAAAAACTTGCGAAAGTTGAAGGAGAAAGAAAGAGAGAGATAGATTAAATAAAGAATGGTAAAAAATACAAAATAATCTTATACGAAAAATATCAGAACATAGATATTCTTTGTCAATTAAACTTGAATATAAAAAAATTAAATATAGTGTATAAAATGAAGTAGCGCAATACAAGTAAGTAAAATATAAAATTACATTTTATTATATAATAAACATGAATACCCAAAAATGTCGTCATTTGTTTGAATATTATATTAATGTTCAAACGAATGATCTGCTATAATGTATTAGGAATTTCCATCGTTTTTTATGCCTGCAAAAATCTTGTTTCGGCTGCTTTGTATGTGATTTACCCATACAATAATAAAGTGGATAAGAAGGTGATTAGAAAAATAGGAAGAAAGACAATATTGGATAAATCTGTCAAACTTCAGACAAAGCACAACTTTTGACAGCATAAGCAAGTACAATTCCAATATCCTGAATTTTTTACAACAACTGCATTTTTTATGCAATAACTGCAGCCAGTGGCGTAGCCTGGATTTGTCCATGGGGGAGGGTTAGGACCCATGGAGTAAACTCTGCATTGCCTACAACCCAGATTACTTCCTTCCAAAATTTAATGAAAATAAAAAGTGATTTATTTTAATATGCATACTCTGAGAATCTCCAGCGATTGCTGTATGGTATAATTGCGAGAGGCTATCCTCTCGCATGCTTTTGTTAATTGTTGGCTCTTTTCTCATGGGGTGGTTTGTGCCCCCAAAACCACCCCCTTGGTGGCTACGCTTCTGTCTGAAGTAAACGCTTACATCGGTGAAGAAAAAAAGTATCACTAAATTGTAACATATTTTCAACAGAACTGTTGTCAATAATGCTGTTGCTACAGACTGTCACATTGTTGAATGAAAGTGAAAATAAACGCCAGGATCTTGGAGGCGGGGTAATCTAAAACTGATCGTCGAAATATCGGAGCCTCCAAGTGAATCCAGGGAATTAGAGATCCCCACTTAACAAAAAACTTAAACTCCCCAATCAACAAAATTCCATCAGCTTATCCCGTAAGATACAAACTTGTAACATAAGCGATTGAACTGAAAAATGTGCAGCGCGGAATCCGCAAGGGAAAAGAGAAAACTCAAACACGCAGATCGATACGTCACGACTCTGCGAAAAACACTTCGTCAGCTTTTTTAAGGGCCACAAGTTCAGGACTCGTGCATTTTCTCCCACTTTTCTTTTTTTCATCTCCATGGGTCAAGGTCGAATGGGTCTCTAGGTCATAGTTTCCAACTGCCTGGACCGGCTCTAGGATCTTAGAGGCTTTGTGAATTTGACACGTGATTCCCTGGAGTAATATTCTCGTGACTAATTACATAAGACTTTACGTAGAGGCTGCTGTCATTTCCACCACGGCCTGCGTTAATTACGTATCTCCATCAATCCATCTTTATTAGGAGAATGCGTCAAATCCCAGTCGCGTGCTGATTATTACCGAGCGGCGTATTTCTTTCATCTTTGCATTCGGGCCCTATTTGACCACCCATTATGAAACGACGCCCAAGTAAATTCCGTAATGCGGTTCTCATATAGCAAAAAGAAAGGGAATTACACTCTAAGGTTACAAGCATTAATGAGCCGCTGATATATACAAAGGAAAGGAATGTTTGAAAATTGGAACCATTAGGAAAGCGCCGACGTCGTTAAAGGAATCATAAACATGAGCTAATTAAACGCTTGGTTTATATTTACATTCTAGGAGACCAAACAGTGACATCTTTAAAAATTTCCCTTTGTAGCGTTCATAAAAGACCCACATATTGTACGAGTATTATTCGTAGTATTGCTAAAACTGCTTCGAAAACTAAGGTTATTTTGCACGTAGGGGCTACCACAGGGAATCGATCCCGGAATCGCTTCCACCAAAGGTGGACGCGTATTCTACTTGTTTATTCGGGATCCCAACACACACATTACTTATATGTATGTATGAAATAATGTATAAGAGCATCCATGAGAACATTAACAAAAGTAAGACTAAAAGTACAGAGGCACTGCAGCACTATTGAGCAATTTGAGAAATATTGAATGTATCTATCAATTGATTATTGGGTTATGGGTCATTTGGATCGTTCTTCTGGTTTTTTAATTCAATAAGTAATGACTAAAGTTATGAAGTTCAAAACGAAACATCTTTTGCAAGCCATGTTCCATTCATTTAATGACTGATTCCAACTAGATACGAGGTAGGCGAGAAAAGCCGACACCAAGGAACAATATTCACATCAATCACGTAGGAACAACAAGGCAAAAATAGTAGAGTGATAACAACATCAAAGCATCTTCGGTTAGTCACGCTTCGAGGTCGATTTCAACAGACTCGGAAACTCAATAGACCAGTACCAAATAATCAAAGGTATCAGCAATACGAAGACATGGAGTTTTGTCGGGATCAAAGGGATAGAGCACAATGATCAAAATTTCATCGAAAGTCGAATAGGGCAGAGGTGCAATTAAGGCTTCATTACACACAGGGGCTTAACGTAGCGACCTCGTCAGGATGTTAAAGCTTCGGCGCAAGGGATTTTCAAAGGGGAGCTTTGACTCAACCGTTACATTTCTGTCGTTTCAGCCTTCTGTAAGCCTGTTATTTACTTACACGTATGTCATCCTTTGATCTCGGTAGGATTTCATATTTAACGATAGTGGTACGATTCATATACTTGCCTCTTGAAGGAGAATTCGAGATACCGCGGTATTAACACGGCTTACTGAAAACTATAATTAAACTATAACTAGCTTTCTGATACTGTTTGCCGCACCGGCATCGCTAACGTCAGGCGTAGGTGACTGGGATATTCACTTTGAAACCAAATCATATGCCGCTTTTTGCTCCATTATCATAAGCAATGATGAACTTTGAAATTTGCATTAGGGAAAGAGTTTCACTTCGAAGAATGCTCAAATTTGCTGTCTATCCACATGTGAGTTATTTAAACAGCGCCTGATGACGGTTTCTTACACTTATTCGTTCCATGTTTGAGGCAGTATTAGCCTTTTACAGCAATCATTCTTCCTAGGTCTTCGTACACTTCTTGTTCCTCTATATTTATAGATTAGGACCTGTACTGGCAATATTCTGCCTACCTGTGCTTTTCCCATCCTCCTGCTTTCTTTTATTTTGTCACCAAACTTAAATGTTTTAGGTCAGTTCTCATATCTTCTTTTCTTAAATATTTTTCCTCTCCTACCTTTTTATGTACTTAAGAATCTCCTGATACAACTAATAAGGTATACTTTATTTCTCTTTTGGTACAGATTAGAGGAAAATGTATCTTATCTTTGCTTCCCTTTAATTCTCCTTCGTGGCTGCGTTAATGTGGATTCTGTAGAGATAATGATGATGCTTGAGTGAAGAGAATGATGAATTATGGCAAGAATCCTTTTTACGCATCCTACCGCACTCCTCATCGGGGCCAGTAAGCCTCACTTCTTCCCCAGCGCTTTCAGTAGATGGAGGTAGGGCATGGAACCATAATTTATTTCGTTCTGGTTATCGCTCCAGTTCAACGAAAATACAAATATCGATTCAATTCTGGTTTTGCTCCTTCTTTCAGGGTCGAATTGGTTTTTTTCGTACCCCACCGATCATATCCCTCAGAAATTTTGTTTTATTATTTCTAGATTTTTTCATATAAGCTGAATTACACTGAATTTGGGAATAAAACTTAGCAAGTAATAAAAGTCAAACTTTACTGGATTTAAGTAGACCTTCCTTTTATTACACTTAAGTAAAATGTGCATTATTGGGAACAAAATGTTGGTAAGGAATAAATAATGGTTTTCGGTGTAGGTTCGGTTCCGGTTCAATTCCGTGGGTCTAAGGTTCATAGCAGCCTTCGAGCTGATGACTTTACTGACAGATATACACGATTTACTACATTTATTAATCTTTTAACTCTTCCTTCATTTACTCTCGACCTTATTTCAACATATCCTTGCCATATAAATTCAGCATTTGAATTTACGACTGTGAAAAAGAAAAACCACCTTAAAATAATAAATAGTAGTTCCTCTGATTTTTCACATTGCCTCAAAACCGCCACTTTTCCTTGCTGTCGATGGAGAATTAACTAGAACTCTCCATTTAGTCTAATCTATTCAGCACAATTTCCCTCTCGCAGATGTTTGAATAGGAATAAGATATATAGGTTTATTCAAATTCGGGGTGGAAATACCACGCCTACCTCAGACAGATTGATAACGCCTTCGGAGAATGCATCGATAAACTGGCAGTGAAGACGGCCTGGATAAAAAAGAAATTTCCTTCTCCGAAGGTGGCGAATCTTGGGGACAAGGCTCTTTTATATATCGTGCCGGAGACAGATTTAGATTTACTTCGGTACGAAAGAAATATTAAACCGATTCCGAGCCAAGTTGAATTCGTTTTCTTTCAGATAGAAGGTAATCCGAATTCCTCAAAAATCGCGTGGCTCGGAAATAGCACGTAGCTCATAAATAGCTTTTTCTTCGAGATAAAAATCTATCAATTAAAACTTGATATCTTTTGGGAGAAAGGGCTAACATTGAACTGACTATACATTGCTTGGATATTATTATAATTTGAATTATGGGGAAATGCTATCAGAAAACAGCAATTTCCACAGTAAACATTGCAAAACGAGGAGGGCTCTTTCGTCCTAAAATAACATCTATTATTTTCTTCTTTTGTTAGTCTTATTCCCATAACTTATAGGGTTGGCTCGTTTTTAGACAATTGGTGATGATGATGATTATGAAATTGGTTTGGGCAATAATATTTGCGACCGGATGCCTTTCAGGCCGTAAAGGGAAAATAGGACATACATACAACCAATTCTTAACCAGAAAAATCGGAGTAGCCGGGACTCGAACCCAGAACCCTTGAATCGTTTCGCCATTACGATTGGTGAAAAACAACAAAACGTAACAGATAAACATAATTAAAAAGCTTATTAGACTGATAAAGGAAAGGAAGGTAACTTAGTAGGTTGTAAAACCTACCAAAATCCCAAAATAACAAGTGTGAAAAATAGCGACACGACTGGGACTCGAACCCAGGTCTCCCACTTTCCGGGCAGGTATTCTAACCACTGAACTACCGTGCCGCGTCTCTCTCACACTGTTAAGGGAATGCTTTGTGAGCAAGACTGGCAGTCTCCACATAGTGGCACAACCTGCCGTCCGAGGTCCTCACAGAGGCAGCCGGCTCACAAAGCGGTGTTATGAGGTTATTTTCCCCCAGGAAATCACAAGGATCAAGGAAAGGAAGGTAACTTAGTAGGTTGTAAAACCTACGAAAATCCCAAAGGAATAACAAGTTATTCCTTTGCTTATTAGACTGTTTTATTTCTTTCGAATCATACTGTATTGGATTTCATTGATTTACTATTTAATATATACTTCGTAAAATAAGTATTTAATCACGAAATCTGTGCAAATTCTACAGAAAAGGTGATGAATTACAATGCAATTCAAAGTTATACAAAATTTCAGTGCTATTTCACGAAGTATCGCTCGTGAACACTCATTTTCTGTTTGTTTTTTTTAATTCATCAGCCCGGATGCTGGTTGTGCACTCATCCTCGCTATTTCTAGCCACAAAAAGCTTTGAAGGCAGGATGAGGAGTGAGGTAATACACTTTCCTCACTGAACCAGAATGCTATGATCGGGAAACTTCGTGCATAAACATGAACAGTTTTATGATCCAAATAATAACGCATTTTACTGGATTCGATAAGGATTTACCAAGGTGAACGCCTTTTTTTAATATAATTCATACATCAGTAGCTTTCCTATTGTCAAAGAAATGAACAATATTGACAAAAAACTGAATAAAAGATAATTAAAATAATCCGGTACCAAGGGACAAATGGAAAATATTTTTATTATGTCAAGAGTCGGCAGAAAGACCAATGGGGTGTACCCATAATAAATTGCAAGTGGTAAACTTGTTTGCACGACTGAATAATTATTTTATTTACAAATAAATATTTTCTTTAAAGGTTCTCTTATTATTGTTAGTGAAAAGCAGCATATATTAATTTCTATATTTAGGTGAACATGATGTATTATGAAATCTTTCCTTAAAATTCTTATTCAAAGTAATTTTATCACCTCGACTCTCATACTGTATATATCGATAGAGAATTAAGCAGTAGTGTAGTAATTTCAAGAATTTGAATAGGTACTGATTGGTACAATGTTGGCGCTCTTCTCTTCATTTGAGGAAAGTGATTGAGCTGTGGGCTCCCAGATAGCCAAGTGGGCAGCACATTCAACATCAATGTAAGCGGCCTCGGTTTCGATTCCCGGTCGGAGCCCTCGATTGTCGAAATGACCAAATTCTCAAATTTTTAACAATATTACTACTACTATGATCGAGCTGTTAATACAAACAGTTTGTCTTCCGTTGTATAATTTCGTAGCTGATAATTTACAGTTAACTCAGTTATTTATTCTAATTCTATTCTTTTCGTAGTTTGAACATTTTACATAAAACAGCAATTTTTAGAAATTTCGTTCAATATTAATATGTTCAATAAAACATTTTCTCTTTTTCTTTCCAGGTATGTGTAGATTTTTTGTCTGTGTTCCCATGATCTTCTGTCGGTAAGTTATTTTAATTTCACCCATATATCGAGAACTACATGTGGTAGTAGCTATTTTAAAAAATGGAAAAATAAACATTTTATTGATTACAAGTTCATGGGACTAACCTCTGACAACAGTATCGAAATAATAACCTTTTAATTATAATTCTAGCCGATAATGTATGAGGCCTCTTTCCCATATAATTTTACCTGTAAGTTAGCTCATTACAGTAAAATTTTGTGGCATCAGTGAAATGTTTTGTTATTGTTGTTTTAGTTTAGTGTTTTACATTAATTGTAGAAATCGACTTAATTTCGCTATTGAAGATTTTTTAATTATCTTATGGTTAACCGCTGAGACTTTGAACTATTCGCAAATGATTTAGCTTACCTAACATTTCCCTCTAAATATCTATATTAGGTAGTAGAAGTAGTATTTTTAAAAGTACCTTAGAGACAGAGAATGCTGTAAGAGCCCCCATCGGATATCAACCCAGCACCACGTTCGCCAAAGACAAACGCGCTACCCACTTGGATATCTTTGAGCCAGATGTCTTTAAAATTAATATTTATGTATACATTTATAATTCAAATTTTATGCAAATATGTCGGTATATATTTAAAAAATTAATTTCGCTCGTCTTCAATACCCAAAAGAAATATCTTGCGCCGCATTTGAAGTGAGTTCCACAGAGGGGAAAGTCTTTGTAAACGTAATATTAATTTATTTCGAGACGTCGGCTGATTTATTTTTCAATATGAATGTAATCAATATGAAAGTAAAAAGAAATTTACTTGTATCCATGTGTATTCCTGGCGTTTTCAGGTCGGCGATAAGGACTCTACGGTGCACGCCATGCTGAAAGTCTATTAATTCGTCACTTTATCGCTACTAAGTGTTTTTATTAGATGTCTAAAAAAAGAAAGAGTAAGTTACTAAGGTAAAGTTTATGTTATTGTTTTTTACATTAGTGTCGATTATCTTGCAACCTTATTAGAATGCAAAAATCCTAATCTTACCCGAACTATCGGTAAAAATGTGAAGTTTCTAGAATTAGACACCGATTGAGATGAGCTCATCTTTTATTCTGTTTTCCATAAATTCAAATGAAATCAGGTGATAGATGTCAAAGGAAACCGCATAACTTTGATATTCGGTGCTTCAAATGTTTTATAATCCAAAAAATTTGTCCAGAGGCAAGAGATATGACGTCAGATTATCGGCAGTTCAAACGTTTATTTTTTATCGGTAAAAGCTATCGAGTTGCTGAAACCAAGAGGATTACGAAACATTTTTCTATTTACTGTGTTGTGATTGGCTCAGTTAATATCTTTTAGTGATTTTTCTGTTTGTTGTCTTTTAGCGACTCTCAAATTGCAAAAAAATCTGTCAATTACAGTTCAAAGATTAATCAGGGATAATGTTGATGTTCTTGGTGCGTGGACGATGCTTCAGTGTGTGAATGTATTGATAGATTGAGATCTTTATACTTTGATATTGTATATTTGTCGAATTTTCTTTCTTTCTTCGAATTATATACGGTAAAATATAGCTCAAACCTTAATAATAAATCCTAAAAGCATGATGAAATGGCTCTTTTTTAAACCGTCACCGTGGTAACCGATGCTACTGTTGAGGTCGTGTTTATTGCACCTTTGCCGTTTTTCTGGAATAAAATGAATCACTGAATGAATTAACTCCTTATTTAAGGTGAGGTTAGGCCAAGTTGGCCTCTCATCCACCTAACCTCAATTGTAGATACACAATTTCAATTTATTATTTAAATTTAAAGGAAAAAATTAACAACACAAAAAGATTTGAGTTTGTGGGGAAAAACCTTCTCAACTGAAGGTTGAAGAAGAAAAAAACCCAACTGTGGGGGAAAAACCCACAAAGAAGGGGGGTGAAAAAACAAGGCACATAATGTAAAAAGAAAAAAATTAATTAAAATATAAAATTAATGCAAAACTATGAAAATCTTACAGTTAAGCGAATACAAAGTACGTTATATAATGATATACGTATATTTTATATCGTTATTATAATCAGTAGCATATAATACATGAATATACGAGATTATCGTACATGGAGTTAACATACTAAGTTTATATGCATCACGCACATATTCAAATTGGATGCCAACATCTGAACGTTATATAAATATATCGTGTGTGTAGTAAAGATAAATATATAAAATACAACCGAAAAGTGTTGGGATGCACACAGTCGATACCTACTTATACAGATCAGTATTTGTTAACTGGAAATTATACTAAATTTGTTACATAAGAGAATGGGGAAGTAAGGACACAAAGGTGACACATTTGATCAATTTTCATTACTCACCGAAGGCTACATTATACGTAATTGTATAGAATTACCTTCTATATATGATTCTATGATTCAGTATTCTACTCTAAGTGGAAAATAGATAGGGCATCAAAGCTGGTCAAATAGAGCAATCTTGTTTACCCTCTGGGTTTTTATTTGGAATTCTACATCTGTCTATGAATTGCGTTTGAAATATGGGAGTCTTGATGTGTCTCCCGATACAGTAATTCTTTCTCTCCACTCCTCTGTCATCGTTCATCTCTTAGTCGCTCTTCCGGACACTTTCCACTTGATTTAACCTTTTTCTCAAAAACTCCGCGCCTCTCTCTCATCCATTCTTGCCCTTTCACTAAACAACACTTTGGCGTTCCCTGGGCGTCTTCTTCAAAGGAATAACCCTTTGACCCTGCAGACTCCAATCTCCCGACCCTTCCTCCCTTATAAATGTAACCCTTAAACCCTTCGTCAAGTTTTCATTCATCGCCTGAAATGTATTTATTATTAAATTCTCATCGGGGTGCCGTCCGAATATGCACAAATAGGGCTATATTCCGGCGTTCTCCCATCCAAATGTTTTGATTTGTTTTAAATGTGTTTTTTATAATGTCTAGCCTCCGTGCGTTTGTAAGTGGAATAAGCGAAATGAAATGCAAGAGTTGAATTAGGTTGTATAAGGTTCCTATTCCTTTATAATTAGCCAATTAACAATACACTGTGACATTCAAACGAGACTTGACTCTTAAACAATTTTTTTAACCTAATTTCTCGTAGGAAGCTTCATTAGGAATTTTATCTTCTTCTAACGCCTGACCTCTTAAATTAGTCCCTTCTTTCGTACAAGTATTCCCATTGCATTGCTGGCGACACAGAGCCATATTTTAGAATTGAGCTATTTTTTCGCTAGATCCACCGACTTTTCTCTTATTTTATAACGACTGAAAAAATATTGTAGTTGCATCTCGCACATTATGTAACTTAGTCAGGTAGATCGTCTACTAGCAGTAGTATTGTTAAAAGTGCTTCGAAAGCTGACGTAATTTCGCATTTATGGGCTTCCATCGGGAATCGAACCCGGTACTTCTTTTGCAAAGGATGAACGCACTACCAACTACTCTGGGAGCGACCCTCTAATACTTGCTTATAACAGAACTTGTCTTAATTATAAATGAAAATGGTATTTCGTTTTAGTGATGAAAGACGAAGAACTTCATATTAAATACTTAAATTATGCAATTCTGAACTGATGCCATAAGTATTTAGAACAGTTTCATCATTAAATACCTCTTACTCGATGAATTATTTTTCATTTTAGTGACTTTTCTTAGCCACTTTTGACGGTTCGTGTAGCGAAATTTAAAAAGATAAATTGACGACTTTTTCCAAAATGCTTGCTTGGGATTCTCATCTCAATGGCTGTTGCTAATAGTGAGTTGAACGTGTTAAAATATAAGATGTGATGTGAAACTCATACATTTTATAACAAAGTAGTTGTTCGCATGTAAACATTCTGTATTTCCCTAGAATCCATTTGAAAAACCTTAGAAAATGAAGTTTAGAAGGAAGTACTTAGAGAATATTCGGTATGTATTTTTTATATTTACTTTCGGGAGTTCAAAATACTCCCCGGATCTCCTTCTCTAAAAGCTCTTTTCTCACAGGCGTGTATTCGAATTTGTTGAGTATTTTCGTTGTTAGATTTTTGAAAATACAGAACAACTACATCTCCCGGTTTTATCTTCTTGTTAGTTTATGTCGGTCCTGTTATATCTTCTCGAATGGGACATTTTTTTATGTTCTTTTGGAAAAGGATTGAGGAAAATGTATCTTTCATATACTTTTGTCTCACGATCAGTCTTGTTTATGTCAGACGTAATATGAAAGATACTGAGGTATGAGTGAATAATGGCATTGGTTAAGAGCTGTCTTTTTTGAATGCTACAAAAAAGTTCGTAGAGTCATTGTGCTCCACTTACGCTGACTTGTTCCGCTTTGAATTCTGGCTATCTGAGGAAAGAGAGGGAAAACTACCTCACTCCTCATCTTGCAAAGTAAGCCTCTTAGCTTTTAGTAGCAAATTTGAGAGAGGATGGAGTTCCAACCGGGCTGCAGGTTGAATACTTTACAGACAATTTTAAACTATCCAAGATGTGACAAGCCCGAACTTTTTAAATTTGGCGATACTGTTTAAAACCTTCGGTGGGTCACATGCGCTGTATTCTGACATATATTCGCTGACAGTCCATCGTATTCGTCAAACTCCCGAATTTCCGGCACTGCTCAAGCAACGAAAGGTGGCGAATGTGACTCAGTAAATAGAATGGGAAGAAGAAGGCATCTATAGGAGGATAGGGAACCTATGGGTGAGTAAAACGAATCTAGCAATCAGTATACATTGTGCTTTTAGAAGGGACAGTCTCTCCCTTGGGAGACCCTGAAGAACTCTAAAAGAGGAAAGGAAGGAAAGGATATTGGTGGAAAAAGCCCTTATTAAGGTCTTCCTGATTGGTCAGCGACGCCTTCGTGGTCTCCTGGGAGACGGCCCTTTCCGGAGGAATTCTCCTCACCGCCCATCCGATGGCATCTTTTTTCCGAGGTCGGGAATTGAGCGAAAGGGTCTTCTTTGACATTTGCAGTCATGTCATCGGCACCATGAAGGGTGGATCGAGGAAAGAATGAGATGATTAATGAAAATTGGTTGAATTAGTTTTTAATTAGCTTATTGTCAGTGAAAAACAACATTGGATTTTGTTGCGTCGCCTCATGGAAGCAACAATCAACGCTGACTTAATTGTTGAATCGCTTGATTGTTGTCACATATCAAAACGCTAGTTTAAAAAATTTCATTCGTAAATTTACTGATAAAATTAATCCAAACTTACATCTATATTTACATATATACCCTACGAGCCGTGTGGTAGGGGGTGCATGCGCCATGAATTTGCTCTCCTAATCGATTACTTTCCAGAGATTCCCATCTTGCGTCCAGAGGCATCTGAGTAACGCTCACTGATTTGTCGTAACAATCTTTTACGAAAAATATCGCCTTTATAATTCTAATAAACGTTCTTTTTATTTCTGATATACGTCGTACCTTTTCTAATCCTCGTGCACAACACTTGTCGGCAGAGTCCCGTAGACTTCACGCATCCTAAAGATGAGGCCCAATCAACGCAAAGAAACATCGCAGGGCTCCCGGATAGCCAAGTGGCAACGCGTTCAACTTCGGTGAAAGCGGTCCCGGGTTTAATTCCCGGTGGGAGCCTATATACTAAATGACTAAAGCAGTCGAACTTTAAAAAAGCACTTTTAACAATACTCCTACTAGTGACATCGCTCATGGACTTTTCCACGCTTCTATCGACTATTCTCCTGTCAAATCCGAGTTTCTCAAGTGCTCTTTCACGTATATTACGGATGTGGCTACCCCATGTTAAGTTATTCGTGAGGGTTTCTCCAAGATTCTTCACCGATACTACTATTGATAAAGTTTCCCTCGGAGGCTGCACGAATAATCGTTGACAATAGATTTTCTTTCGAAGAAGACAACTACTAAACATGTGTCTACATTGAGTGAAACATGTCTCTAATTGCCATTAATGGTGTATACTTCAACTATTCCACATATCTGAGCTGTATGCTGTAAGGGTTGCGTAGTTTCCGTGTGAATTAGCTGCTGTAAAGTTTCAGTTGTTTTTTCATAATGCTACATTTGCTGCCAATCACTGTGTTGATTGTTGAATCTTCTTTCTCTCCTTCTACAATGAACTGCGGCTCAATTGACGATGCTCTTCTTTATTTACTATTTTACTTGGCATCATCAGCTTTATAGTAACAGTAACAGCTTTATATTATGTTTCTCTCGAGTATTGTAGCTGTCGTAATTTAAGTCGTTCTTACTAACTTCTGATTTACTATATATAGTTGTATGTATAGTTGTAACTTTACTGTCTGTAGCTGGTCCTGGATGTGGCCTCATTATAAAACGGTTTACCTATAGTTATTAAGAATGTTAAGATAAAAGTAATGTTATTTTTACGGGCGTATTACTTGAAAGCTTTATTCGGTACTTACGCAGCCAACACCATTGATATAACGACATAATCCGAAAGCAATAACCGTTTGCTATTTTTGGAACCATTTGGTATGAAATTTGATGACCCGTGAGCCGAAAATGTTTTCGAGTTGAGGAGGACATAAAAGAGCATCGATTCGCCTTGAAAATAAGGAAGAAAGTGTTATCTGGAAGAAGAAGCGTTGTGCTTCCGTAAAGTTCCGAGATTAAAGATGTCCACTGTATTTAGCAATAGCTATTACATATATACGTGTCTGAATTATAACAGCTGTGTTTGAGGAGAAAAAATACACTTCTGTAATTGCGTTCTGCAAACTCTTTCTAATGGAAAGAGAATGTCGTCAGTTTGATATTTCGTTAACATGCGGTTAAATTTTAGTTAACGCAGTAGACTTTTATAAGGTGTAAATAAGGATCCGTGTTTTATTAATGCCTTTGGTTATCATCGTAGGTGTTCTCATTGCGACTTCACCTTTCACTTGTTTTCTTTGAAGTAGCAACAATACAGTTACTTACACAAAGTAGCAATAAAATCCTCACAGCTTACGATGCAGAGTCGAGGCTTATATTAATTTTTCTATTCGATGTTGATCCTTATTGTAAAATTACATAAACAAGATAGTGGATACTGTGGCATTTGACATTTTTATTGGAACAACCTTTCACCTGCACTATTTAACATCTAAATACAGGATGTCATTACTAATATTATTGACCTAACCTGTGGCGGAGTGGTAATATATAGAGAAAGAATTAATATGACACGCTTTGCGGATGACATTTGAATGAGAGTTGAGTCTGCAGTCACAAGAATAAAATTTAAAGATAAATATTAGAAGAACTTAAGTTATGGTAGGTATCAAATATGGACAGGATAATACAAACACGTCATTAAAAGGGTAGAGGATAGAGGGAGTGGAAGAGTTCACCTACCTGGTGATAACTAAAGATGGGCGGAGTAGGAGAGATGTTTTTAAGTAGAATTGGACAAGCAAAGGGCGCATTTAATAATAAATATAAGTTGTTGACTGCCAAATAAATCAACTTGAAAACAAGAATAAGGTTCCTAAATTCATACATACGGAGTATAGCCATATATGGCTGCGAGACCATAGGGGTAAAAGAAAAGGCTTGAATCATTGAAAATGTGGTGTTTTCGGAAAATGTTGAGAATAAGGTTAGTGATGACGAAGTTCTCTATAGAATCGGAGAAAAAAGAAAAAGTATGGAATAAAATCGCGAAATGAAGATGCAAACTTATCGCTCATATTCTGCGAGAGAATTGTGAACACTATACTGGAAGGCTACAGTGAGGGATGAAGATGCGAAGGGAGGCTGCAATTTATACAGCAGAATATAAATGACGTCCATTGCAAGTCCTATGCAGTAATGAAGAGGAAGGCACAACAGCGATTCATAAGGAGTACATAAGCAGCTACAAACCAATCCACAGTTTAAAGACCGATGATTACGATGGAGAGGGCTCCCGAATAGCTAATCGGGCAACGCGTTCGACTTTGGTGAAAGCGGTCCCGGGTTCGATTCTCGGCGGGAGCCTACGTGCAAAATGACCTAATCTGTCGAAGCACTTTTAACAACACTGCGATTATGATGGAAACATGCTTTTATAAATGATAAACGTATAGTTTGTCCGAGGCAACCAAATGTGAGGTAAAACATAGATTTATTTTGAGTTGTTACGAAAACCCGATGTTGCTCTATAGCTGTTGGCGATAACAGCGCCATTTCTAGGTTCTTGGCAATAACAGCGCCATGACTGCATGCATATCGATAAAATTTTTTGTTTTCGCCATTCTATGCTTGGAAGACGTTGCTAAGCTTACATAGATTCTCCGTTAGGACCATGCAAATCATAATGGAGAAAAAATAAGAAAACATATATAAAAATCTATGCCTTTCGTTGTAAGAGTACTTGGCAATAAGAAGTGCTACGAAAATCTTCTTGTACAGAATTTTTGCTTAATCCTCTATCTTATAATCAAAGCACTTTCCAAATACGTAAGTTTCACACAATTTCCGTAATTGTATAATTTGAATGACATGTCCAGCGCATTCCGCAGCAAGCAGATCGAAAGAACTTCGGCGCTACAGTAAGTCGTTCGAACCATCGCCCTTCCACCGCCTTCCATCTTCCGCGGCATTTCAAACTAAATACGGAAAGCGCGAAAGACGCCCTTAAAGACCACTGCTCTACAGTACACTAACTCATTTCTCAACCTGCTTTTCGTTTACCATTAGACCATTTACCATTCCGTAATTGTATAATTTGAATGACATGTCCAGCGCATTCCGCAGCAAGCAGATCGAAAGAACTTCGGCGCTACAGTAAGTCGTTCGAACCATCGCCCTTCCACCGCCTTCCATCTTCCGCGGCATTTCAAACTAAATACGGAAAGCGCGAAAGACGCCGTTAAAGACCACTGCTCTACAGTACACTAACTCATTTCTCAACCTGCTTTTCGCTTACCATTAGACTTATAATGCCATAATTTTGTCCTATGTATACATTATCTTTTTATCGATACTTCAGATTCCTCTCCCAATACTTATATTACACGCATATCCGCAGTATGTATTTGTTAAGGTGATGGTGATAGAATGAAATACGGTGTATTCCGAATCGATAAATTTCCAACGAACGTTTCCAATCTTGAAACATGAGTGATGATGCTTCTTCTGCGATGTAATGAAACTCCCAATGTTCCCCTTTTGATCTTTTTCCGAGTGGCAGAAACCTCCAAGGCGACGGGCGCGCAATATCCTGCGGGGGTCGCGAGGGAAAAAGCCGCGAAACAAAAGAAGATCGCCGCCCGTCCTTTGAGGAAGGTTCAACGAATGGCCGAATGGGAGGGTCAAGGAAGATGACCCTAACGTTTGAATGCCTCGAATGTCTCCTTTTTTCCCTCAAGCTCAAGCTATTCCTTTACCCCGCTTCTGTCTCCTTCGTTTCTCACTACTTTTTTTCCTCATAACTTTCCTATCTCCACTCGATTCTCACCTTTCCTTTCAGTCTTTTAGCGAGCAATTTTATCGATTTATCATTTGTGAGATTACATGACGGACAAATGTTCACTTTGAACGTATACTTGTATGTGGAATGTGCAAAAGAAGGATTTGAACTGTCATAGAAAACAAATACTGTCATGGAAAATCAGAAACAGATCAAAAGATGCCCTAAAAAGATTTCAGATGCAAGTCTTCACGGCAACCCTGGCATAGCAAAACATGACGAAATTTTCTTTGTACACTTAATGTTTGCTAAAAATTAACATAAGTTCACCAAAATGTTTCCCTTATCTGTTCCTGCAGTGATGAATAACTTATTGTCTCGCCTCCTTGATAGCGACGAAGCGACAAATAATGGCCCCCTTTGTAATATGCAAAATCAAGCTGATTAAGAAACACTTCTAATTGGTCGAAAGCATGATCTCGCGATTTGTAATCGTAAATAAAATGCTAAAATTGCTTTCTCTTCATATGGTCTGTCATAAATTATTACCGTTACTTTTAAGTGGGTTTTAATTCCCCGTGTGTACTTATGGGGAAATGAATAAGCTCGGATTAAGCAATCGGTTTTGTCGTCAGGGAGATGGGTGATTTAAAACCTCAAATTTTCACAAAATGTTCTCGAATCGATAATCAAAATACTCGCAATTTCGAATTGAAAGTAATATTCCTTGACTAAAATAAGAATTCTTGTTCAATTTCTCTTTTTTTGGTTCTTCTCTTTTCTGGTCTTCATTTAGTACAAATATTATTTCTAATTTAATTTTGCATAAGAAACAAATCCTACGAACGACAAAAGGGAACTTTACATGTATTTGTTATGGAAACGCTTTGGCCCGTCTGGTGTCGTACCGGGAACCTTTAGGCAAATTAAAAGTAGCCTATCAAAGGAATTGTACTTCAATATTTCTAAATTTTTAAAGTTATGAATGTTCTGGTTTTAGAGTTTTAGGCGCGCATTTGCTCACGCATAAGCATACAAATTTTCTAATTTATTTATAAGATTTATACATCAGAATAAGATGAGAATTTCG
The DNA here is from genome assembly GCA_000376725.2 of Ladona fulva. Taxonomy (NCBI): domain Eukaryota; kingdom Metazoa; phylum Arthropoda; class Insecta; order Odonata; family Libellulidae; genus Ladona; species Ladona fulva. Next base: position 185,794 of record KZ309469.1, read on the forward strand.
TATACATTTGTGAGTCCGGTGGAGAATGTTTTGTCGCCAAGAGAATTCGAATTGAAAAGCTTTAACACCGAAAGTTTATTTTTTCGTAAAGAGAATCGCATAGTTAACCTTTTTAAGACCAGCTGAAATGGATCGCACCTTTTTTCTAAATTGGCTGCATTTCTATCTGGATTTACGGAGAGGTATTTGCGTTCTTATTGGCTGGCGTTAAAAAGCAGGCGGAGACGTTTGTGTTTCCTCCGAGCCTTCATTTCAAAACTCTAAAAGAATATTTATGTTCATAAGACCTTGTTTAGAAAAATGGAGAACCATTTTTTCTACCGTAGAAATTAGAACCACTAGTTATTCCTTATTTTTAACCTTTTCTTCATATAGGAATAGAAAATTCATAGTAATTTGTATTGATTTTGTTTTCTGTTTGTGATAGCTGTGAAAAGTTATGTATCTCTTCGATGCGACACACTTATAACTATGATATTTGTCTAAACATATTAACAGGTTAAAAAATAGTCAAAGGAAAATATTTTGCACCTCGTAAGTTTCTTCTTGCATGTATGTTGCATTACAATTGTATTCCGCGTTTCTTTTATGATCAGGCCGCTGGTAACTTCGTAATTAGTTTGCTTTCTTGTTTAGAGAAGCGTAAGAATAGAAAGTATACACCTGGCTTGAGCGTGGCGTAAAAGTCACCGACATAATAGCTTCGGCAGTGCAGCGTGGGTTTTTAAATTTCAACTCGAGTTCTTCCAGACACCGAGAATTAGCAGTGTCGAACCTAATGTCGATGCCAGATGGGAAGGTCGAGTATTTTTCCAAGAGAGTGAACAGTTTGCAGAGTGTGTTGCAGCTGATATCAAGCGCGGCTAATCGATTTTCCTCCAGCATCGCATGTGTGTTTCACTTATGTGCAATTGCCAGTACTGCTGACGTTGTTAATGGTCGAAGGCTGCGAAAGAGTCAAACGGTCGAAATAGCAAAAGGTTTCAATTAAACGGTACAGACTCAGGGCTAACCTTGTGGTAATTATTAATATTAAACATATTAAAACGCTCCATTAGAGTGAACTTTTTACTAAACCACAGAAAAACAATCTACCGAATAGTATATATATAATATAGTAAAAAGTTCACTCTAATGGAGCGTTTTTTAATAGGTTTCAATTAAATTATATTTAATCGCTGAAACGAAGTAAAGCAACTGTATGTAAATAACGAAAGTTCAACTGAGAGTAGTCCTTCTGTATACACTTAGTCAACTAATTAAATCATTGTCTAAAACGCTGACTATTATATTTTGCTTTAATACAAATAACTTTTTTAATGAAAACAGGAAGACGATTCCAATAACATCCATTTTAATAATTATCATTGTTGTAATAGGCGATCACACGCACCCATTCTCTAATCAAAGAGAACAGCAAAAAATCCCGGATTCGATTGTTTTAACGTAACGATGCTTAAAAGCAACAAAAAAATCATTTCGGATTCTCGGAAATCTGCGGCTTCCAACTAACTTGTTCGTTCGGTTAAGATCGACGTTTCAACTCCGGAGACTTTAAGGGAAACGTAGATTTTAACCGCAGAAAGAAGCTGGTTGGAAACCCGAGGACCCTTCATCTGTTGTGAGAAATCCACTACATCACGAGCACGAATATTTTAAAACCAAGTATTTTTTTAGACTCTTCTTCGGAAGAGCAACATTTTTGATGGTTTGCCGGGACTCGAACCTGGGACGTTTGGGTTGGAATGCTAGCCATTACCCGTTTTATATTCAATGTTTATATTCAAAATATATTAATATTTAATACTCCATTACATTGAGTAGCGCCCCAAGTGCAACTTCCGGTTTATATTCTTTGGACATCTTTAAAGAGTTGAGGACATTTATTGGCAGAACATTGAAGTTGTTTAAACATGCTGACGTCGAGTAGAGTGGAGCAACCAATCCGAAAAAAATGCAAAAACTATGTCCAAATTATGTCTAAATTCTAATGTATGTTCTAATGTTATGTGTGTAATGTTCTATTAATATTAAATGTTTACTAATTAAAATAAATTGTAAAAGAAAAATTTTAAAAGATGTACCACTATTTGCCACCTTTTAATGTCATTTAGAACGTGCGCAGGTCTTTATGTCCCTATTTTCCACGCAACCTCTCAAGGTCTGCAGGGAACAACAGGGCAGAGTTATTAGGAGTAAAAACCGCGTACAATATCTTGATTCCGAAAGGACTGCATGCAACGTGAACGTACTCACAAATCACAACGATCAGTGATTATCAGCTACCCAAAAAAAATTACTAAAATTTCATATTTCGTAAACCGTCTTGGATTTATTCGTTAAAGAAAGATCCAGGAATACTATTGCCGTATTTGGGAAGTTGTGGGCTAGTACCCATGAGTTAGTACTAATTTTCCGTAAGATTATACTTTCATTCGTTACAATACTTATTTGTATAAATATATTTTTCCATCGCACTACTTTCATCGAATGCACTGTGATTTATATACCTAATCATTTAAATTCCTTTGCCTTTTGGGGCCCAACATTTCATTTTCCGTCGTTTATTTCGAAAGTTATCGGATTTTCTTATACTTTTTGATAGCTACTTTGGCCACAGTCATTTTTGCAGCCTGTTCGGCGACCGAGGTTGACTACTTTACTCATCGGAGCAGCTGTTGCATCAACCAATTTTTTTATAGTTACGTAAACATCTGTATTTGCTATTATGCACTAACAATTGATAGATTTTTTCTTAGTTTTTACGGTCTCAAATCGTGACCAACCTTATAAAATATTAATTATAGTTATAAAATAAGAATTTCAATTAAAATTTCTCTCTTACGGTCCAACTCTCAATTTTTCACGACCATTATTTGTAATTACAAGTTTAAAGCAAAAAATGCTTTGCGCTTAAAGAAAGAATCAACTTCAGGTAATTTACTTTGAATTCATAATCATATTGGGAATTACTTTAATACTATTAATTGCTGCTCGTTCAAATTTGAATCATGAATTATCTTCACAGATAACTCCACCCCGTTCCATATGAATCTTTTTTTTAACGGCTATCTTAACCAACAATAAAAATTACAAGTCTTCTTGTATTCACTGATGCATTTGTCATTGATTTTAGACTTGCAGACCTCGTATTCCGAAGCCAAGGATTGAAATGTTCCCAAAAGATACACATGGATTGCTTTTCCATTCACTATGTGTATTGAATCTATTATAAATCAATAAATTAGAATACTGAGGAAAGAATTCAATCATTCCTTAGATAAATTAGCTGTACGATATACGTACTTCCTCCAGTTCGTATTTCCGTAAGTCAAGTAGTAGCTGTCAATACATACTGAATAACGTCACCAAGATTTTGATAATTCATTTGCTCATCTGCAGCAGAACAAATGTGTATATAGCTATATCGTGAAAGTAAAGTCCATGGCGCGGCGTCTCTTTGAAGGATGTGGCTTAACCAGGCGGCATTTACCGTGGGTGACACGTGGTCGGCGCATGGTCTTTCACGCCGCCCCATTAGGCTTTTCGAAACTACTAGGTACTGCTACTAATTAATTCACGGAGCTTCCCAATATTTTCATGATACTGGTTGACTATCATAATCCCAACGGGCATCGAACCTGGGAACGCTTTCTCCGAAATCGAACACTCTACCCACTTGGCAATCCGGGGGAATAGAGGTGTATACAAAGTACAGAAAACATCGATACGGACGAGGCTTCGACTATCTTTAAATAATCATAAATCTACCTAAAGGTAGGCTCGAGTACAACAAAAATAAGTGAAGTTAAGAAACATAAGACCAAGTTCATTATTAATGAAAACCAAAAACAATCAGAAAACCAATCCCCAACTCCAAAACAATCACTGAAGATCTCGGAGCAAGGAAACAAAAGAGAGCCGAAATTGCCTCAATTCCCTTCTCCTTAACAGTTCTTTCTAGGTTCTTTCCGCTCTAATACACGTTCTGCGTCTTTTGCTCTTCAGCCGAATCCTCCAACTGGCTCTCCGATAAGCCTTCGGAAACCCATGGCAACCCCAAAGGATCCTCCTTACCCCAAGAGTCTGATAAGGCAGCATTTGGCTCCACTCCACCGCATGCGGGAGAAAGGGAACGAGAGGAAAAAAGGAGAAGAGCTTTTCGCGCAATCTCGTTTCGCTCCAGCAAACATCGCGTGCGCCCTTTCTTCTGCATGTGTGTCTCGAGTCGAATTAATCCGAGGGCAGGAAGCGTGGCTCCGACTGGAGGTTCATCCATAAGAGGGAAATCTTTGACTTCCAGGCCGCACACTGCTCCATCGTTTAAAGCTATCCAAATTCTGTATTGCTGCCATAACATTTATGCCACGAGTGCGGAAAGTGGCGCAAGAAATCTTTGATATTCGTTGGCTGAGTTACTCCATATCCGAGGTAGCAAAGTACTTATTCTAACGATCCTTACTTCTATGAACAGGATAGATATACAGACGAATTACTGGTGAGGTTTAGCCAATGTTGGCCTCTTTCCAACCTAACCTCTTATGTTGTTATAATATGTACAGAGATTAATTAGGAAGAAAAGGAAAGAGTAAGGTGTGGGAAAAAGCTTTGCAACTTAAGGTTGACAAAGTTAATACCCACATTGCGGGAAAACGCCCAGAGATAAGAAGGGTGAGAAAACATGAAAAAAACACGGTAGAAAAAAATTAAAAGCAATGTACAATAAAACGTGTTTACACACCATTAACACGGAACAACAAAATAAAATTAAAACAAAAGAAGATTCAAAATACCTATTGAGAAAAATTAAAACTATATTTTTAAATGAAAAGACGACAAATTTACAATCAAATTTTCATTACACACCTTAAATTTGCAAAACTACCATCACACCATCACATCAAAATAGCACTTTAAAAAAGCAATAGAATATCTTGATCAACTATTAAATAAACATGTTAATTACAGTCAGAGGCCCTCATTGATTAATGAAAGTAATAAATGGTAATGGTAATAAATGGTCAAATAATAATGGTAATATTGGTATCATTAACCATACATGGTAATAATAATGGTAATACTCGTTGTATTAAAATATTATTCATTCCCTATCAGTAGGAATAGCCTAGAAAATAGAAAAAAGAACATGATAGACGAGATACATTCATTTTTTAATTTACAACAATATCATCATTCATCTACGAATTGGGTTTTTGTCGACATAGTCACAGCTGTATTTTCTTGTTGCGCAACAGCAAGTTGTATCGCTCGACAACAAAAAGCGCGGTATGGCGGTCTCCAAGAAATGATTGTGCTCCCTTACTATAACATTGATTGCCCACTTTCGTCCAACAAGTGCAATTCAATTCATTTGCATCTTTAATGGTTAGAAAGCTAACATTTATCGACTTCGTCAAACAGCTGTGGTACTTAATGGCGTCATAAAACCACCAAATATGGATAAAGCTATCCAAATGAATATCAATATTCATGTACATATATATAATTATATCAGTATCTTTTAAAAGAAATTATTTACGTTAATTCCTTATTCTTTAAGTAGTTAAAAATCAAATTGTTGACGTGTACGAATTATTTTACTTTTCCTAACAGTTATGCTGCTTTGAACGGTCATATACCATACCTTACTCGAAACTAAAATGAAAGAGCAAAGATGGTGCGCACCCATGAAAAGTCCCGAGGAAGAATGGAGTCTACCATGTGGACGAACTCACAGCGTCCGTGCCCACAAAGTATCCCGAATGGCTCGGAGAAATGTTCTGGCTCAACGGACAGAGCACCCGACCGGCAATTGGGAGGCCCGGGTTCGATTCCCGGTCCGGCGGACTTTCTTCAAGTCCATTCTTCCTTGGGATAAAATGAAAGTGTTATTTTCGCATAATCGGTATTAACATAATATAAATTAATATAATAACATTCTCTAGTACTTCTTCTTCTTTGGGTGCCATCTCTAATTTCAGAAGTATCATTTCGTTGAACCGCTCTCAGTCTAGTGCTATATGATATGCCTGGGCAAACATCAGAGCTGTCCATTTGATATCCTGGTACCAAGACATTTTTCTTCTTCTTATCCATCTCTTGCGTTCGATGTTCCCCTTAATTATTATTTTAAGAAGAAAGTATTTCTGTTTACGAATTACATGGCCCATGTATTCTAGCTTCCCTCTCTTTATTGTTCTTAATAACTGGCGGTCCACTTTCATCAACTGAAATACTTCGTGAACAGTGGTTTTGCTAGTCCAAGAAATGCGTGGTATTTTTGGGAAACACCACATCTCAAAAGCTTCAAGTCTATTATTCATAGTGATAATCTTCAGTGGCTAAGATTCAACCCCATATAACAGAGTGGACCTTACATAACATTTGAAAATCCAATTCTGATCTTTTTACTTGACTCCTATCGCTCAAAATCGGCCTGAACTTCATGGAGACTATTCTAGCAATTCCTATCCTGGCTCTCACTTCGTCTGGATCTACCTTATCATTAATGCAGGAGCCCAAATATTTAAATATATACCATATCTTAAATACTTTACTAATAGTATTATTTGTGTTAAACCATATCCTTTTTCCCCTTTTTTACCACTGCTTTTTTATTCTTCTTTCTTATTATTGCCACTGTTTCTTTAATTGCTGTCACTTTATGTCTATACCTTTTTATCGACAACATTAGCATTGCTGTATACAAACGTTACTGTTGAATATCAATTACGCTCCCTTAGTTTGTTTTCTAGATGAAGGATATTGCTTCCCGGATGCGTTTCGCGAATGCTCTTTCATCATGTCGTGCGCAGGAAATTACTGGCAGGCTATTACCGTTGGTACTTAATGTCACTTAATAAGTATTTGTTTTAGTACATTGAAAAAGCGATATATTTATTAAACGATATAAATTAGAAACACGCCTTACAGTTTCATAAATGCATTCGAATTTGATGAGATTATAAAACTATGGAACCCAACCATCTCAATTATCATTTATCCAATAAATCTATCTTCAATGTACTGCTCGATTAATTAACAACCCTTTCATATACTAAGGAAGGAAAGATTTCAGGTTTCCACGGAAACAATTGTTTCGCAAACTCCCGAGATTTTGAATTTCCCACATGATCGGTTAAATTGCTTAATTAATTCAAACAGGAACTGTATATATTTTATAGTTATCATATTAACTTATGTCTAAATAATCAAAACAAGCATTGCTATATTGTAGCGATTTTCGTGTGTGCTTTTCAAATGATTAGGGACTAAACATCGGCGGTGATACTTTTGATAACAGCCCATTCTCTACTGTATGACAGCACTTGATAATGAGGTGCAAATTATAAAGGATGGTTGGATGGTCTTTTGGTCGTCGGATGAAGGAAGAATATGTATGAACTCACAAGCACACTCTACTTTATGCAATGGATATCTTGAAGGGGAACTTGCTCGACTTTATCAAAGGCGGAAAATTACGGCAAACATGGGGTGAAGCGTCATAAAACGCGACGGCAACTTCTGGAACACCACTCCCCCTCTGCCGCCTCATCCCCATAACATTGCAGTGCCCCTTCTGCTTCGCCCGCTTTTTCTCGGAATTTTTGCCGCAAAACTTTCTTCCTTATACGGAAGCGGAATTTCAATGTATCTGGAATTTTCTGCGGCCCTGAGGAAAATGTGACTATGATGAGTTCGTCCTCACGATATTGAGGAAGCACAGGGTTTGCTAGAAGATTAAAATAAGGATAGTAATTCCAGATCAGTATCATTTATATGTAAGTATGCTTGCCAGTTCAAGGCCGCACCGATATAAAGCGTTCCTTTATTAATCTTTATTTCTTTGTGTATTTAGTGACAACAGATTACCGAGGAGGAAGAAAACCTACACTCCGATAAACCCGTGTTCACCCAATTCGGAAGGGAAATCCAGCTAAAACCTCCCTCAATCTCTCTATCTATTTAACACGGTACTAGTCTTTTTCCTAGTCCTTGCTCTACTTTTCATACTTCGCAATATGGATATGATTTCAAATTTCCCTTCGTAATCTCCCACCCATTGTATCCGATATTTATTTCTTTCCACTCCCTCTTGCCTTCTCTTATTCACTCATTGATACTTAGGTTTTTAAACCCAAAAAGTATTTTTCTTTTTTGCACTTTTTCATTTCTTTTAATATTCATATGATGAATGGTTAGATGTAAGAAGAAGCTTGATTGTGTCAATCTCGCAATCATTATTATTTATATATTAAATATTTTTAATTCTGTCCCAATAGCTTAGTTTCGTTTTTGGATAATTCCTAAAGTTTTCAAGATTTTCATTTTCACTTGTGTTATTTCTTATTTCTTTACTTTTACTTAATTTTCATCACCATGAGTAAGTAGAAATGGCAGTTGTTTTTTAATATCTCAATTGGTATTTTCAAGTAGTTTAATTTTCAATTCCTCCATCGATCGTCTCATGTGAAGCACTGAATCTCATTAGTTCCCATCTATTTCTAAGTTATATTTGAGGTGTATGGAATCCTTATAGACAGTATTCAACATATTGATTCCGGCTCTAGATCGCATACGATATACAAACAAATATTACGTTCTTGAATATCGCTGGGAAACCTCACGAAAGCAAGCAAAAAACAAAAGAAGATCTAGTATTAATTCCAAAATTACTCAAATTATTGTGCTACAATGATTAGTGTTCCCAATATTAGCATAAAAATGGACCATCTTGAGTAATTTTTTTGTTTGTATTTTATTTTTCTTATCGAAGGCGTCCGTTCTCATTTTATGTTTATTTTCACCTTTTCCTCATTCCATAATCATTAAACTCTATTATCAGTTTCATAATTTCATCCCTTCTTCTTTATACTCAGGTTATCAATTATATCTCATAAAAATGTTTTATTGGCGTTTGTAACTTTATCATTCTCCTCTGCTTTCATAATTTATATTCGTTTCTTTTAATAATTCATCCCTCTACGAATTACAGTCTCTTTTCTTATTTTTATTTCGTTTCATTTTTTCTGTCTTTCCTTCCTTAACTCGCCTATTATTTTCTCTCGACCTCATACTTTTATTCTTTCTGTATATTTTCTTGATTCTTTATCGTACTACTATCTCATTCTCGCAATTTCCTTCCCTTTAATATTACTAACCTTTCCATTTTCTCTACCATTCCCTTTTTTGTAAGTATGTATATGTAGCATCTTCAGATGCCTGTTGTTACATTGTCTTTCGCAGTCGGATAGTCTGCTTTCTTCTCCACGTGAAGAACACATAACTGATTTATGCGACATTGTTTTCACCTTTTACTGTCGATATTTCATTAATTATGCTCTAATTGCGATGGCTTCTGTTAATTTCAGTTCCTCTCTATGCAAAGACGGTAGACGTAGAAAGCCTTCCTCAGGCTGTTTACTTATTGTTTATCATTTCTCCAGAAATCGATAGTTTAAAAATTGGTTTCAGCGGTTGAACAAAAATATGCCGAAATATGTGTGGAATGTTTATAATTTTCTGGGAAAAGCCCGATGTTAAAAGAGGAGAAGCGGTAAAATTTGGAAAAATTTTCACCGCCTTTCGCACATCCAAACTACGATTGAAATAATTTGTTCGTGGCTATAAAAAATAAAGTACAGTAATGTATCGGTGTATGATTCCCTAAGTTTTAATTTCGATTTGATTACAATCACACTATCATAATTCATTTTTAATTCTATCTTTCATTCTAAACAAAAGGGGTATTCTAAAAAGGTTAAACCTTAAATCAGAAACAATAAATCTATCCAGCTTAATTTATATTATTTCTTTGGTTCTGTATTGAAATCCGCAGTATTCATGTTTCTATTTTAATCTATTTCAGCAGTATTTTGCTAAAATTCTAATTTTATCCTCTGCGTGCATGATCGAGGTTGCAAATTCTTAAATTAAGGAAGACCTCGGTGACATTGCATATTTTGCCGCCTTATGCTTGTTTTCCTGCGTTGGTGTTTTTCCGACTTCCTTCTATACAACTTGATTTATTTTTGCTGTTTTTTTCGCCGTTCCCTTCCTGATACTCTTTCTTTACCCAATTTCATCTCTTTCTCGTGGTTTTCCCGTATATCCACATCTGTATATACGTACGATCTTTGGTCGCCCTTCTCTACTACTTCATGCTTTCCTTTCGGATTTATTTTTATTATTTGGATTATTATTTCTTCATTCATTTTTCACAATATTTTCTCAATGTAAAGATTACTTTTCCCTTTCTCTATTATTTCTTTCACCGTTATCGCCGTTTTCTTCGGTGATTATTTCATTCTCGTTGTGACTTAAATATATTTTTCCCTACGTAGAATAACCTTGCCATAAGTTTAATTATTGTTTGTTTTTTGAGAATAATTGAATAATCTAATTTTACTGTATTCATCGCTTGAGTTATTTTTATTCCCATATAATTTTCGTAAACTAGTTATTTATTTTATGATTTTTCTGTTTATCTCTTCTGTTTCAACTGTATTACAGATTTTACATTTCGATCAGACGCAGTTTTTCTTCCAGGAGCCCTGTCATTATTTACTGGTAAATTTTTAAATAGATTATAACATAGACGTATTTTATTACCTAGGTTTTCCATAATTTATTTATATCAATACATCATTTCTCCAGCTATGAATGTTACGTCTTTTAACTTTATTATGCGAATTTCTCTGATTTTTCTTTTTATATATTCATACCTTACTCTATTTTTCTGCTCATTAATCGATACGAATATGATTTGACTAATCTAATACTTATTGGATAAATTATATCCTGTATGTAACTAACTACTAATATCTAAAGCTATTCCTATTCTTTAGAAATCCATTTAACTACCTATTATTCCATTACTCATCCGTTTTATATCGGTATAATATTTCTTAATCTATTGCTCACCCCCAATTTATTTCGTCGTTGCTTTCCCCCCGCTTTCCATTGAAGCCCCATTTTTCGTCTGTTTTCCGTTTTTTATTCCATGCCCCATCTAACAGCTGTAAAGCATTTTATTCCCGCGTATTTCCGCTTTTTTACGTTCCCAACCTCTTTTCAAAGCGTCGCTTATTCCGGCCCAAGGCCTAACGTATAAAACTCTTTTGTGTTCTCACAGTACACATACGCCTACTCCCCCTGAACATTGCGCGATGTCTAGGAATTCTTTTCGCGCTAAAAGCTTAAAAGCAGATCGATATCGAATAGAAGGAGGATTTAATATATTAGGAGGCTTTTGGGGAGGAATTCAGAGGCGTTCAGTGGGGACGGAATCAATTATCTGATAATGAATAAGAAACGACTCTTTTTATTGTCAGAACAGTGTTGATGGAGCCGTAGCGCGGAAGATGTAATTGTAATAATATCTTGTTAGATCCAATTCTTTGCTCTCCCATCACAAAATACAGTGATATCTGTACTAATGAGTATAAATCGCCCCATCTAATCGTAACTGTCCGAAGCTTTGAATTCCTATATGAAGGATAGTTAAAAATTTTCAGAATCCTACTTTCTAATTATGCGCAGACCTTTGATTTCCCTAGCACTATTATAGTACCTCGGCTAGGAAGAAACCTTGCTGTCTTGCTGTTAAAGGACAAGTGAATGTGAAGGTTTCCTCAACTTCCTCTTCAACTTCAACGTCTCTTAAAATTCAACGGTGACCGGAGAACGATAGATACTAACCATTTTTGCTCAAAAGTTCAGTGGTAAAGAGTTCAGAGGTATTCTTTCTCTATGCGTATGGGTGTTTGATAGCTCGGAAACTTTTGCAAATCTAACTTTTCCCTTGGTATCGCCTTTACTTAATATCGCCTTACTTTGCCTTGTGTATCGCTTCCTCGGCCAACGGATGGCGTGTAGCAGGTGTTACGTGAAGGATTCAAATTATTCCCTTGTCAGGGATAAGCGGGTATCATTCGTGGAAAAATAATTGTTTGACACGATTAGTCCTACTTTCTACTTTAATTTATTTTTTATGTATGTACGATCGATCAAAAACTTTGAGAACATACCACCTTCTAATTAGTGAAGCAAATTTAACCAATTCATTTATAAATTTAGTTTGGAATTCATTTACATTAATGCTATACGTCTTGCATCAAGGATGACCTCAGTAACAGAGTTTTGACGCGATCGAGGAAAATCGAAAATTTTAACAATTTCTTTCGCTTTTTCGATGTACTCTCCTAATTCCAAAATGCAGAAAATGTTAGCGAATATTACCACTCATATGCTAAAGGCATGCTTTATGCATTATCATGTGCTAAACTAACAGAACCTTCAGGTTTCCAGCGTTGTAACTGGCTATATCTTTTATTTCCTCTGTGGAATTAAATTTAATTTTACCTAACTCAGATTCGATCTTCGTTTTCATCGTAAGTATTCAGGCCGAAGACCAGTTAGACCTCATCCCCTCTACTAATAGTTACCAAGAGCTAGGAGAGAGGAATGTGGCTTACTAGGCAAGATGAGGAGCGAGGTGATTTGCCATTGCTTTCCATACAGAGCCAAAATGCTGTAAGGGGAAAAATCCAAGTAAGCGAAGCGCAATGACTACGGATAATACTTTTTCGTAGCATTCCATAAGGAGAGACCTTAATCAGTGCCATTTTTAGTATCACTCATACCTCAGTAGCTCTCGTGTCATCTCAGCCATGAGAAAGAGACAAATGTAAACGAATGATACGTATATCTGTATCCTGTGCCTAAAGAAAAACGCATATATCATCTGCTTTTGTCTCGGCCTTTCTCATGGTTCTGATGATATGAAAGTTACATCGAATGAAAAACATCAGTCATCTTAATATTCTACCTAAATGAAAATTTTCAGTAATTGCCTTATCACTTGCTGCAAATCGATCTCAAATAAAAAGAGGTCTTACGTATTTTAGTTCAGAAATTTTATAATGTCGCTAATCGACTGATATTCTTCCATTTAATTTTACTACTTTAATTGTGCAAACATATGAAATGCTGATCCACCCTGATATAACAAGAAAGTTTTGATTTATAACGGTTGAAGCTATTGATGTAGACCTTATAGCTTTAAATTTCATAGCTTTCTTCGGCCATCCCTTGATGAATGGAATATTCTTCATTCGCATTTTGATACAAGAGAAAGAAATTCATTTTCTTTTTCAGTCTTCTCCATGACTGTGATAATACGAAAGCTAGCGAGGAACGAGTGTTGCTGACCAATGGTCACAATGGTTGCTACAATCATAGTAACTCCATATTGAATACTAAGAAAATTATTTTTCATATGGTTAATGTCTTGCATTTGCATGAAATTGATTCACTTATAGAATTCTGGCTTAGTAGTACTAGTATTGTTAAAAGTGCTTCGACAGCTTAGGTCATTTCGCACATAGGCTCGAACCCGGGACCGCTTTCACTGAAGTCGAACGCGTTGCCCACTTGGCTATCGGGAGCCCCTCTGGCTTAGTTATGGGTTAATTACCTCACTCCTCATCTTACATACTAAGCCTCATTCCTTGTTGAAAAATTGGTATCCAGCGTAAGAGAGACGAGAAAAAAACCAACCTTCGTGATGACTTTACAGATAAACAGATCCTTCATATATCATAACCACCATCCATATGTAATATATTTAAAGATTTTTAAATGAACGCATGCAGAATCAGTGCTCCTAATGTCGAAGTTTCAACCTAAGACTGACTAGTAAACTTTGGTGCCAAAGAGCAACGGTGGGCATGAAATTCAATTTTACATTCCGACTGAACTTTCTGAAGGAATACGAAGCAGTCAAATAATTCCAAATTTATTTATTCCTCGGTCCATCCCAAAGAAGACAGAATGATTTATCCCAACCTTTTCGCCCCTACTTCAAACAAAAACAAAAAAGCTCGCTCCTAAAAATAAATCTTCTCTTTCTTGTCTCCTTTTGTAAGACAAGAAGCAAACTTCTTATCGCTGTGAAAGACTGCTTATTGAGTTTATACTCGCAGGAAAAAGTAAACAAACCTCCTCTAAGGCTGCATGGAAGTTCCCGGAATTTTGAGGGACTCCCTTCTTGGAAGCCTTTGCGATCCAAAGAGGAGTCGTTCGGATGGGCGTTGCCCTATAAAAGGGAATGGGGTGGGTGACCTCTCTTTCCAGGCCAAACTTTACACAGGTCACTTTAAGGTGTTTTTCAGATGCGTTTAAGTAGGATTTTAAATATTAAAATATTATGTAAAGTAAATACTACTATTGGGAAGATGCTCGCACGTTTGCTTGAACAAAACTTTTGAGACAGACACGAGGTATACTGCCTACATTTGCTTACGTTACAATAAAACCACCATTTTCTGTAACAAAAAGGTTAACTGACTGTGGTAGAATATATTTCAAATATTTACATCTAACATATGCGAGCCATCTTTGGCGTGGGGCAATGGTGTGGTGAGGGATGCATGTACCATGACTCAATTTCCTTAACCTCTTACCGTCCAAGGAAGATGAATTTTTTAAGCTGCTTTTTTAGCAACTTTTCCCACTTTTTTCCCATTATCAGATTATTTTATTTATATCAAGACGTATAATATACTCTACGTCTTCCGAATTTTTATTTTACATCTGAATATAACCATATTTTAATCTACTCGTACTTTGTTTTATCGCATGCCATGGAGCTTCTTGGTAACGTTTATCGATGTGTCGTAATAATTTGTATCCAAACGCTTTTACTCGTGAACATTTCAAATTTTCATATGCAACATATTTTTTCAGGGGTTCCCCTAATTCTTGGTTTTAGAACGAAGGTTACTGCGATAATGATGAATTTAATCTGAAAATACTTTCATTGAAAGTCGGATCTCTAGAATCCAGATTTCAACTATCTTCCGAAAAGTATTCGAAATACTAAAGGATTCGGAAAGATCTCTTTGACTCAAAGAGTGGTCGGGAGCGGAGGCACGAAAGAAAACAATCGACGAGCTTCGATTGATAAAGATGGAATTTTAGATTTCAAATATATTTTGATGCCTCATTCATTCATTCCCGCAATCAGGGTTTTAAATGATGAACAATTTTCTGTGAATAAATATATTTACTTATTCAAAAGATGAATTCCTAAATTCGAGGTAACTAACTCTTTCGTAAAACTCAATCGATTCTTAATTTTTCTCAGGTAATTACTTAAAAATGAGAAAAGGTCAACATCAGTTTATATTTTATAACTAAACGCAATTCAGAAAGTTTCAGATGTGGTAATTTTTCCTTATTTTCGTGCTTCTTCCCGACAAAAGAAAACCTGTCATAACTTTCAGACCTTGGAAATTTACCATAAAGTGTTATATAAAGGTCCTTTGTAGGTAATATTGGGACAAAAAATTCTCATCGAATATTTAGGCACTTTTTGAAAATGTAAAAAATGACCATTACATTGAAATTGTGAGTAAAAATTGGCATTAAGAAGGCAAGAATAATGAATTTATGGAGAGAATGAAATTTCTTGGGGGGCGTAAAAATTGTGATATTATTGGATCGGGGAATTTGTTAAACTAACGTCAGAGTTTTGTTAATTAACAAAGAGTTAGCCAAGATTGCGTCCTATCGGAGTAATTTAATTAACGATTTATATTTAGACAAGTGACACGCTAAACAGGTTGAAAAAATCTCCCGAAAGAAAAAGAATTTGGGAAAAGTTTGGCTCATTTATATTCCAGAGAGGCTCCGGGGAAACAAAACTTTCCCCTGTTTTTTTCCTTTGCTGAAACGTTTCTCCGCTTTAAGTTAAACTCTTTTCCAAGTTTAATTCTGATTTTCATAGATTTGTAAAGTAAGATTAGGAAATAAAAATACACAGCAGTCTAAATTAATTGTAAGGATTTCTTTATTTCTCAAGGTTTTCGCTAAGCCATGTAAATTTGAGTTTGCTCTCAAGCAATTGTGTACTCTTTGTACCAATTGCGTACACAATTATTAATTCTTGTTACCATATCTAAGCTAAAGGAGTATTTTCTGTCTTTTGTATTGGATAGAAAAAAGTTAAACTAACTTTAACTTAACTCATCCCTTACCTTTTATCCATAGCTTGTCTCAAACCCTTTCTTAACTCTGCCTCAGTTTTGTTTTATGAATTAAATTATATGAAAATTACTAAGGTGCGAATGATGATGAATAATGGCATTCCATTCGGCTATTTTAATGCATAGAAGAAAGGGTGTTATTCGTTGGATCATTGTTTTGCATTTCCGTGTATGTTTTTCACTCACAGCATTTCAACTCAGGGAGAAAATCAAGGACAAAATACTATTGCTTTAATCCTAAGCTTTTGCTAGCTCTTGGTAGAGGAATGGAGGTTCTAAATCTTTAAATACGCAATTTTTCACTTGAATTAGCGGGGATAATCATCCGGACAAGTTTAACGTGATGTAATATTGACCATTTCTTAATCCTTAAAGTAAATGACCGAGAAAAAAATCTGCACTGCTATGCACTGCAGTAGGAACCTCTAAGAAAAGATTTGTTAAAGGTTCCTCGCTTGTTGTTATTTTCAGTCTTCCGAACTATATATATCGATATAATCGATATATCGCCATGATAACCCGATTTTTAAATCAAATGAAACCATCACACAAAAACGTTTGTGTTAAAAAATACATTAATAAAATCTGAAGTGTTGTCTCTCATGACCGATAAAATATTCTGCATTGCTCTTCACTGTGGATAGGTTGCTATAGAAACATACATTTTAATGGGAAATGTCTGCTTGAATTCGATGTCAGTAATATCAATTGATCGATAACCCATATTACAATTTCCCTCCATTTCCCCTCGCTCCCGCCATTTTAGGAAAAGCCAAAAATTATTCTAATTGTAGTCAACGGATTTCAAAACTCTATCAGTAATAGTTCGATTGAGCTAGATAAAAACAAAATATCCCAATGATTTTCTAGCTAACGAAATAATTATGCAAGTCGTGAAATTATAATCCAAAATCACCCTGTAGCATGAATTTTATTTCAACCCTTTTTTTATCTGCCGTCCGACCAAATGCAATTCATTTAATTTATGGTGGTAATTTACAACGCGGCTAATTGAAAGTGGGGAGGAATTCGGGCCACGGTTTTTGCGCAGATTCCATCCGATAAAAAGCAGTCTCTTGAAATAGTCTCGTCCACTTATGCATGGCAGGCAGACGTTCCCATAAAGTTCCATAAGTACTTCTAAGGATTAAGAAACGGTGATATATCTCATTTTTTATCTAGGTTCATCCAAACTTACTAATTTTCCTTCCGACAATTGTCAATTGTCATCTACATCTACATAAATATCCTGTAATATATAATACGTAATAGCACATAAGAATCCTATAAATAATTCCTGTAAGCCGCCTTATGGCGCGTGGCAGGGGGTTGTAATGTATTCCTGCCCATTAGGCGGACTTTTAACACCTATATTTTAATTATGACTTTGGCATAATTAATAATGAACTACAAATATATTAATTTAATAAATTAGATTACTCTTTTATGCCGAAATTAATTTATTACGAATTTACGAATATCTGCTATGGTTTCCACAATATTACGATTTCTGAGTAATTGGGTTTTTTATCAATTCTAATATATTTCATCAATATAGAAGTTAGTCGGAGAAGGTGAGTAAACACATCCTATATATCTTTGATAGGACAAGTTAATTCGGCGGCATATAAAAAAAATTTAAGTAACCGCTACTCAGTGTAAGTGGCGGACGAATGCATCGCAATTATGTAGCATACTGTTCTACTCACGTCAATGAACGATAAATAACTATCACAATGCGACCCAGTACAAAACCAAACGGTGGTAGATAGGTTCTAACGTTGATAATAAATTATAATATAATCGAATAACAGATAATAAATAATAACATTTTAACGAATATTTAATTAAAAAAGAAATTAAATAAGTAGTTATATAATTCTAATTGCTTAATAATCATTAGTCTAATTATTAATTATTAATGTAATTCATAAATATATTATGAGGGAAATGGTAGTTCAGTGGTTAGAATATCAATAATCCCCAGCATTTTTTGATTCCTCCATAATGAACGCTGTTCTTTCCCATAGTAAATTCACCAGAATAGACTTCTTTTCCTCAATTAAGGTAATTAATTCCTCATAGCTCTGGTAGACAGAGGGTGCGAGCAGTGCCAATTTCAAGTACTCACAAAGGATTCCCCAGAATGCCATAACACTATGCTCGCCCACCGAGCACACAAGTGGTACCGATGGGTGGAGCCAAAGGGCGACTTGAAAGAGAGGCAATCCTGTAGCTGACGCGACAACGGCGCTCTAAAGGGAGGTAATTTATGACAGAAGCAGAAAGAGTTTGAAAGGCATATGATTCGATCTTCGAATACTCGGCACACAGATGTCTCCTACTATTCAATGGAGTAGCTAACCACTGTAGAACATTGACAATTCGGAATTGAAGAAACAAAAGAACGCCTCTTGCCACACTCATTTGGATATGATTAAATTAATAACCGTAAATCTGTTATTCTGGAATGAGAGAGCGACGCAGTTCCTTCACAAGTCCACTTTTATGAATAAAATCGATATTAGCAGGCGTGACTTCGTGGAAAGCCATTACAGAAGGATACACTTGGTAAATTTTCCACACTGTATTCACTAATTGTATCCTTCTCCACTTTTATGAAAGCCACTCATGAGGGGCATTTGCTTTGTGTTTTCCGGAAAAGAGTGGTATTTGCTTCTCAACAAAAGTGCTTTTGGGATAACTTTTAAAAGTGCCGAAAACAAACTTTTTCTCATTTCGCTTTTATTGATATGAAATGGATTTGGGCAAATATATATTATGAAAATTGATGTAATTATTGAAAATGTGATGAATTGAACTACGGTCGGCTTCTTGAAACTGTTTCCACAGTTATCGGAAATGCTTTTTTGAGCATTTTCGCAGAAACACGAGTCGATTGTTTCTGCTCGAAAAATTTCGAGTAATTCCTTCCGAAGCATGTTTGTCCCTTTTGGTTGGGTAAATAACGTACTTATTGGTTTCTGAAAACGGTGTAACTATCTAACACAATGAACTGAAAACAATGTAACACAAGGCAAATCTTTAGAAAAAACGCAAAGATCCTATTTCTTAATTTTAACTAGAGCCTACATTATTTGAACGTAAAATGATTAAAAATAATTTTAATAGTAAAAGAGTCCCATTTTACCACGCCGTCGGATTCTTTACAGAAGATTTTAGTGACAATCTTCAATTGAATTCGCTGTTTAAATCGCAAGAGCTGAAAGTTTGTTCGCGGTCTGCAACAGCCTACAATAATTTACTAAAAAGGTGAATGAAATATTAACACAATTTAATCAAAACCTCTATCTGTAAATATAATACTTTTCCCTGCTTGGATTTAAATGGAATATATTGTAATTGAAAGGTTATTATTGAATGATATAATTGAATAGTATTTATTTTATTATGCTATTTTCTTCATGTTTTATCTATTTTGATTGAGAAGTTGACATTACCATTGGTAGAAGTAGTAGTATTGTTAANCAAAAGATTTAGGTACTATAGACTTTGATTATCTTTTTGAAATCCTTAGCATTTTTCGGCATTGGAATGAGAACTTCTCCAGGAATAGCGTTCCATTCTCTTATACCTCTATTTATGAAAGAGTATTTAGCCAAATCTGTTTTCTGTTTACATTCTTTTATTTTTAGTCTGTGATCGCCGCGCCGAATGTAATTTGGAGTATGAAATCTTGCTCGTAGCTCATCCCAGCCATCTTTACAGTTCCACGCGTTAAATACACCCGTCAACCTAAATGTCTTTCTTCTTGACGATAACGATTCCCATCCTAGCTGATCTAACATTTTACTAACACTCCCTTCCTTCTTGAGTTTTTTCTTCCTTCTAGTTGAGCGTCGATCGAAAGAGGGAATTTCATTTCTAGATGTCAAAGTTATAAGAAATAAGTGATGAAAATAGCATGGTTTACATGCTTGATTTTTAGATGAAGGAATTAAAGAGAAAACGTGTGCCGTAGCCGGGACTCGAACCCGAGTCTCTCTCTTTCCGTGCGGTTGTACTGACAAGTAAACTACCACTACAGAACGGTATCTTAGTGGTCAGAGCATCCGTTCTGAAAGTGGGAGACCAGGGTTCGATTCCCGACTACTGCAGAATGTTTTGCTTTGATTTCTTCATCAAAAGTTGATATACATACTGGTAATTTTTGAGTGAGCTTATTCATTACAGTGCAAAGCAGAGGATTAAAGTTAATTCTTCCTTTGAAGTTTACTTTCAATATTGTCATAATTGAACTCAGGGTTATCTCACTAATGATAACAACTAAATGCATATTTTCTGTTAATGTGAAACATTTTAAATTATTTTCATCGTCAACGTATGATTGGGTATATAAACTATTAGAGTATCTTGTTGGAATTCCCCAATCTGGTATAGACAGGAATGATCAATTATGTATATTTTATTGTTGCCAGAAACATGTTTCTACAAAGAGAGCTACAATAGAATCTCGTATTACTATCAACAGCGAGATAATACCACAGCGCAACAATGAATTCCCTTGTTTCTATAAACAATGTGGGAACATTGCGCGTTCTATTTAAGAGAAAAGAATTCGCTGCAGACCGCATACGACACGAATACGAATTATTCCATTAGTAAAAGGATTCCATTCTCTCCTCTGATCCTTCACATTGTCAAGGACAGTTCTTCCACTTTTAGCAACAAATAAAAAGAGTCAGACCACCCCTCGGGCTTCGTTAGCGGCAATTCAAACAGTTGAAACTCTGAAAAACATCGCCCGTCTCGGAAACAGCGGAAGAGCGCTGCGAGACACTTCTTAACACGAGTTTCGCAACGTGTTTGTTATCCCTTCCCCCCTCAGACAATGGTTGCCACGCCCTCTTCATCCTCGCATTGTCAACACGGACTCGGCCTAATGCTCGCCCGAGCTCACGTTTTGGACAGTCGGAGGAAAAGGCGCGTCACGGATGAGGAAGTGCGCCACCGCCGTCCTTTAATCACTGTGACATATATTTTCGCCATGACTGCGGATGCGCGTGAGGTACTTTATTCCCGCTTAATGGCCGACTAAATTCTGCGCCCACATCTTCATCCTGCGTGCGATCTCAAAACTAGTTGCAAGAGGAGTGAGACCTATGTATTTATAGGGTGTTCATGATACATGAGGTCTACAGCCAGTGAAGAATAGATTGCTGCTCTGAGGCAACACTATCTTTATTGTTGGCTTCTGAGAAATTACATTTCAACGAATACGGCGTCCATTATTGTTGTGTGAAACAAACGTATTGTCATTATTGTCTACATTTAATGACAATAACAATTATATTATAATTACTACTAATACTAACATCACAGATGGACTACCAGACTGTTTCTAACGCATTACTATTTTACAATCACTCATACACTAATGTATACAATGCTAATTACAATAATGCAAGGTGTTTAGGTATTATAGATTATTGATCACCTAGCTGCACGTTATGCTGTCTCAATACATTATTTTCCTATTTAAAACAATACACGTCTCTCCTAGCTATGTCAATTCAGTATTATAAGGCATACGTCTCCTAGCATCAGAAGTACACCTATTCATTACCGATATTTTACCTAAAATTCACAAATTTTCACTAAAAAGGCATTTTAATCAATAACAGTATATTTATATCAAAATTTAATCCTTACTTTACAGCCCTTATTATCAATTTTTCAGGGCTCCTGGAAGGCCTCACTTTTTTTCGTAACTAATTGTTAACAAATAAATTATAATTTTTTT